>CANXYC010042231.1:0-10033 GCA_948193065.1 Aleurites moluccanus
AGCATAAGCATCACCCGCACCCTAGGACCGTCACGGCTCCTAAGTTGGGTCGTGACAGAAACCAATCCCAATTGTCTATTATATATATGTATTTATTATTGGTATAAAGAAAATGCCTTGTAAATATTGATTTCAAGGAAAACCATAAAGTGTCTGAAAAATGAGAAATGGACCCGTAATTTAGGATGCCAGTTGCGCTGGCGCAACTGGGCCCCGGCGGGCAAAAATATGATATTGAGCCAAATGTTTTCTTTGACTTTATTATGTTATATATCATCATTTAAGTCATATTTGAGACTTATATTGATATGTTTTTGCTATATGAGACATCTGCATATAATATGTTACAACAAGACTACTTCGATGGTGTAGAAATAAACCATCGGCTGTGTACAGGGATATATGTTATGACCTCTGCTAGGGAGGGGTAAATTCTCTATGCATAATAGGTTGGTGGTTGGAAATGGGCGATTGGAGGGATATGTGATGGAAGAGAAGTAATAGCTCAGTATTATATGATTCGATATGACATGTTACAGGCTCCTATTATATTATATGCATTATAGTTCATGATATGTAGTTCATCATGCTATCACCAGTATTCATATTTTCAAATCATTAATGGATAGATGTGACTTGTCATTAATAATATTGCATACTCATATATATATTGACTCACTGCGTATAATCTTATACTCACCCCTCAGTGGTTATATGTTTTCAGGACCTCAGTGAGGCAGACATCCATTGGCTACATCATCTTCAGCCTTATATTACAGATGTATGTATTTGAGGTCACTCCTGTGTATAGAAGTTCCTTGGTATATAATATATAGAGGGATTGGATTGGCTAAAAGTATAGTATCAAATATGATCAAATGATAATCAAATATGATATGAATATGTTAATGATATACATATATATGATATGAGAGATTTATATGATGTATAGATGATATGAGTTATGAATGCAAACATTGAAGTGCATATTGAGTTGTGATTGACTACTGGAGGTTAAAAGGGGATGTATGCTATATTGGAAGTACAATTTTTATGTTTTATGGATAGCTTAAGTTAGAGTTATAAAGGAAACTCTGTCAGTTTTTCTGTGAGAATATTATGATGATTTAAAAAAAATTAACCTAAAATGTATCACAGGTTAAGTAATGATTGTAAAAGTTAAATGAAAGTAAAGGCATGGATTCTTCGAGGTACTAGTCGCCTAGGCATTACCCGTACCCTAGGACCATCATGGTGTAAAATTGGGTCATGACATTATAGGTGGCAAGTTTTGAAAATTAGTTTTTCCATCCTAAAGCTTTCATTATTTCTACTTTTGACCCTAAAGTTATATATAACTAATTATGTCAATTCTATTCGGTTTTAGATATTAAAGTGGAAAGTGAATAAGCTTATTTTTAGCTATAGTTTAACATTATACAGCTTTTGAAAAAATTCTGGATCCTAGACAGGTAGTTTCCCAAACTGCCCTTGAAGTTTCACTTATTTACGTTTTTTCATTATATTGATTTTTCATCATTCTTAATACTTTTTCATCCTTTTTTCATATCATTAACTATTATTATTCTTGATCTATCATTACCCATATATCTAAGAAAAAAAAACTTTAAATTTAATACTGTATTAATTCCTTAAACTGAATAATTACTATCGGTGTTATTTGTCTGATACTAAAGAAAATTGCTTAGTAATAATAATATAATTTCAGGGTATTACAATTAGGCATGGGCTCCACTTTAAGAGGAAACCTTTCTTTTGATTTAGGTATACTGCGTCACCTAGAGCCTTTCTACTTCCATCAGTCTGAGCTTGACCTAGAGCTTTTCTACTTCCACTAGTCTGAACTTCCACATTGGGCCTGGGCTCTCTCTTGAGCAAAATCCTTTATCTTGATTTAAGTATACGACATCACCTAAACCCTTTCTACTTCCACCAGCTTGGGCTACTGGAAGTAACCTTGCTCTTCCAAGATGCCTTTCTACTTTCACCAGTCTGGGCCCACTAGAAGTAACTTTGCTCTTCCATGTGGAGATGGTGAACATGGGATACAGCCAGTGTCTCTATACTCGTCATGCCCACGTGTATGTTCCCTCGAAAGCCCATGAAGGAGATCTCCAGAGGAATCAAGCTCATTGGTGCCAACAGATTTGGCCATCAAGAAGATTAAAATGGCCTCACCATTTGGCCAACACCAAAAGTGTAGTCATGGAACATAAAAAATGGTTTAAGGTTCAAACACAAGTATAATAATACATTTACTACTCATGTTGATTGCTAGAAAACTAAAACTAATCCCCAGTTCTTCAATTAAAGTAAGTATATATGATGTCTTTCATCTACACCACTTTCTTTATCATTTCTTTTGGAAAGTACAATTCAATTAAACTCAATTTAAGTTCCAAACATCATGAATTTGTGTAATTTAAACTCTAATTAAACTATTTCTTCTTAATCCTAATTCTAAGGTTTTCAATCCTAGAAACTCTAATTTCAAATATTCATATAATCATATATTTTAGCTTATTTTCTTTACATTACTAGTTATTTTTTGCCTATAACTTATACAATTTAAATTAAAACCAAAGAATATAATTTACCTTAATGGAAGAGATAAAATACGAATGAACTTCTAATGACAAAGCTCCTTCCTTCTCTAACCTTAGAACTCCTTTCTAACCTCTAAACATTGATTTTAATTTGAAAGGAAGCCTTAATTTCATAGGGATAGAAATTCAGATTTGGAAAGTGATGAGTTTTTTTAAAGAGAAAGATGAAGAAATTCTTAAAGGAATGGAATGGAAGGTTCGACCAATATGGAAGGAAATGAAAAAAATTAAAATAAGACAATTTTTAGTCTTTAATTTCTTTAAAATATTCTAATGACGTGAATTCCACCATTTTTTATGTATTTTCAATTTTATCCTTGCACACTACATATTGTAACACCTCAGTTAAACCTAGAACTTGAGCCACAAAGGGTAAAAAAGGGAGAATTTTGATTTGACTTAAAAGTTGTGAATTTTTATGTGTTTCTACTTGAATTTGATTGGTATGCATGTTATATGATGTGTTTGAATGAATAGAGGGGGTTTAAAGACCGTTAGGAAGCAACTGGGTAAAATTGAGTTTTTAGTGAACTGGGGACAAAATGGTAATTTCACACCCCTTGAGCTTTTTATGGAAATTAACATTATATTTGATGATAAAAAACAATATTATGACATGAGAATAGTGGTTTAACGATCAAATGAATTATTGTTGGAAAGTTAAAGCCGGTAGAAAGCAATTCCGAGAAAAGCTGCTCAGATAGGGATTCTGTCAAGACCCGGTTTTCCGGACCGCGACGGTCCTAGGACACGGGAGATGCCAATGGCGACCAGCACCCGTAGAATCCAATATCACATGCATCATCTATAAACCTCAATATATTATTCATATTAATTAATTACCAGTCATTATGTTATCCTGTCATGCATTCTGTAATCATTCTGCAATTGGCTATAATATTCACATATCATATCACAATACCATCATATAACTCAAAATATCATCATCAATATATCATATACAATGTTCATCTCCTAGCTAACCTAATACATACCCATGGAGTAGCTAGATAATGAACATCAAAAATAATACATAATATATCAGAAATATACATAATAGTCTGTAGTAGAAATCAACGAAAGATAGAAGACTGGATTCTGCAACCTACTCCTCTCCTGAAATGGGTAAACAATGAAATAGGTAAGTATAGATGATACTTAGTGAATTTACATGCATCACAATAAATAATAGGCATTAGTAAAATAAATGTATCAGTCAATGAGATAACAGTATATAGTATAAATGTCAGGGTACAATAAAGATAAAGAATATCATATGGCTCGGTTACATATGAAAAGATAGATAATGGGATGTACTATATGAAAAGAAATCATACAATCTCTAGTCAGTCAGTGTGGACCATGTATGTCTCCAGTATCAATGAGCCTAAGGTTGATCAGACCCTATGTCCAGGACCATAATGTCACGACCTACTTTCCCGGACCGCGATGATCCTAGGGTAGGGGAGATGCCAATAGTGACCGACACCCGTAGAACTCGGTATCATATGCATCATCTATAAACCTCAATATAATATTCATTATTCATTAATTACCATTTATTCTGTTAACTTGTCAATTATTTTGTCATGCATTCTGCAATTAGCTGTACATACATATATCATTAGAAATATATATATACATTAGAAAGTTCGTAGCTGAAATTCACAGAGAAACAGATATCAGGATTCTGCACCCTACTCCTCTCCTGAAATGAGTAAACAATTAAAGAATGAGTATATATGATACTCAGTGAATTTACATGCATCACAATGAAATATAAGATCAAATAATGGTTTATACAGGATAAGAAATAATAGTATACGGTAAATCATATAAATGACAGAATCAGTATCGGTGAATAGTAGGAATAGCAATGGTCATAACCAATCAGGGAATCAATATGGTGAGATAGATAAAGGGCCATGAACTCGTAGACTATGTGTAATCACATAGTCGATCACATATCACATAGACATAAGACTGATCAGGTCCTATGGCTGGAACCATAAATCCTTCCTAGCTAGGGCATCAATATCAATGTGCACATTGCCGACAGTATGTACCCACTACCCTGTCGGTGAGGCAGCTCTGTCAAACCACATTTATGTCAATAGAAGGAAATAACATATCAATAGATACCATTAAGCAACAATGGTACCATCACTATCAATATGATCAATATCAATCAAATTACCTAGAATATGGATCAATGGCATAATAAAATACAACAATTAAGCAAGGATATATGTTATGGTAAACAATAATGGGATGGAACAAAAGTTGGTTCGGTGGTCGAAATTGGTAGGTCAATTGGCATGCCAACATCGCTGGCGACAATGGCATTCAATTGGTAGGCCTATGGTATGAAAACCAATAGGCCAATGGCAAATGAACTAGGCATTTCTTCGAACACTTGGTGGGCATACATTGGTAAGCCAATAGGGTAGGTTAGGTTACAAGTTTGACTTGCCCAATCTAACAAGCACAAAACCACATTAGTAAACTAAGTATAGGTATCAAGAAACACATTTAAACAATCATCAAATAGGATCAAATTGGCTAAGGAATATCAAAGAAAAACTAAGCAAAATATAGGCAAATTAGGGCAAAAGTGGTTCGGCCACACTTAGGGTTCTGGGACAATGTTCCAATTCACAATTCAATCAATTATACAAGTAATTTGATGCAATGTAAACTCACCTAATGATCCAATTAGCCAATTCACACTCCAATTGAACCAATTCCACCTAATTTCCCCAAATTTGCTACTTTGAAAACTCAACTTGAACAATCTCCAATTCTACATCAAATTATCCATCAATTAGTTACGTAAACACTTCCAATTAATCATTTCTAACATCAATTAAAATTTCCTAACACTAATTCAACATATCCAATCTTACAACTTCAATTAGCCAATACTAATTCGGAATTTCATCAAATTAGGATAAACTAATGCAATTAATCACTAAACCCATTCAATTGAACCTAAATAACATCTAAATCAATAATCAAACTAAACAAATAAACATCTTACCTCAATGGAGCATGTAGGCCAAAATCTTCAATGAGTTATTCCTCTAAATCCTTTGCTCCCTCCTTCAAATTAATGGTAGAAATGAGCTTAGTTACCTTGAATTACTACTTTTCTATCAAATTCCTAAAGAAAACTATAAGGAAAATGATACGATGAAGATGGAAAATGGCAAAAATGTCTTCGGTGGCATGAAGAAGAAGAAAGAAATGGAATAGCCGAAATGGCTAAGGCTAACTTAAAAACAAATCAATTGAAAAATTATAACTAAATCCCCCAAGTTTCAACCTTTACACTTTGGTCCTTAAACCTTCTGTAATTTATTCTGACAATTCTGTTAGGATTCTGAATTCAAAGTGGGAAATTTATAGGCTTATTTTAATTTATACTTATTTATAAAAATGTTTCTGGAGTCATTCTGTAACCCTGACCTGCCATTTTCCACTATTCACCTTGAATTTCCCTTTATTTATAAAAATGCCATTGTTTACTTTTTCAGTATTCCTAAATGATTTTCACTTCTTTCTTTTTACAAAAATTAAACATAGATTATGGTCATCTTTTATCCCCAAGTCACTTTAAAAATTCTTCTGTTGACCGGACTGCTCATTTTTCGGCAGTGTTCCCGACGCCACCAGTTTCCGGAAAAGTGTCAAATTTGCTTTCTAACTGTGTCTCTAAAATTATTTTCCATCATTTCTAGACTAATGGACCATATACTGAGAATTAATTCATACATACATGTTATGGCTTTCTAGGGTATTACACATAACCCCTCCTAGCTAGGGTATCAGTAGTACAATGTGCACATCGCCGACAGTATTTCCCCACTACCCTGTCGGATCGGTAGCTCTACCAAACTATATCAAGGTCAATAACGAGGGATACCATAAGCAACAATGGCATCCAGATATCAATCAACCCAATAACAATCGGTTCGGTATCAATCAGTACAATAATCAATATACTCAATGGCAATGCCATATACAATATACAATCAAAAACAAAGAGTATAGTAATAAGGAAAGGCATGAAACAAAAGTTGGTTCGGTGTCTGAAAATGGTGGGTCAATTGGCACGCCAACGTCGCTAGTGACAATGACATTCAATTGGTAGGCCTATGGCATACAAACCAATAGGCTAAAGGCAAATGAACTAGGCATTTCATCGAACACTTGGTGGGCATAAAATGGCAAGCCAATAAGTTAGGTTTTGGTGCAAATTTGGTTTGCCCATTCAAATCAACAATAAACCACATTGCAACAAATAGATAGGTATCAAAGAAACAAGGTTAAACAACATCAAAATGGATCAAATTGGCTATGAAAATCAATGGAAAAACAAGCAAAAATCATAGGCATAATTAGGGCAAGGTGGTTCGGCCATAAAGTGAATTTCATAAATGGTTTCCAAACAATATTTCAATCATTTAGGCATGATAATTGATGCAATGAAAACTCACCTAAGCCTCCAAATAGCTTTTGCGCTAGCCAAATTCACCAATCTCACCAAATAGCCAAAATTGGCTTACTTTGACGATCACCCTTGATCAATCTCCAATTCTACATCAATTAATCCATAAATTATTTACCTAAACACTTCCAATTGACTAATTATAACATCAATTAACACAAACAAACTCTAATTCAACAAGTCATTCTATACAACTTCAATTTAAGCAACCAATTTAGGGATTTCAATCAATTTGGATAAATTGGTGCAATTAATCATCATACCCATTCAATTAAACCTAAATAACACCTAAATCATCAATCAAACTAAAAAAAAATAATTCCTTACCTCTTAGAGCAATTCTGCCGAAATCTCCTTCTTGTTATTCCTTACAATCCCTTGCTCCTTCCTTCAAAATAATGATGGAAATGGATTAAGCTATCTTGATTTGCTATTTTTCTATCAATTCCCTAAAGAAATCTATAAGAAAAATAAAGAAATGAGATTGACAAAAGCAAAGAAATGGTTTGGCAATGGTGGAAAGAAAGAAGAAAAGATGAGCAAATTTTGGTTAAGGCAAAATTAAAAAGAAAAATAAAATGAAAAATTACAACTAAACCCTCAAACTTTCATCCTTTACACTTTGGTCCTTAAATCTTCTGTAATTTATTCTGTCAATTCTGTCAGGATTTAGATATCAGAGTAGTAGTGAATAGGCTTATTTTAATTTATACTTATTTATAAAAATAGTTATGGAGTCATTCTGTAACCCCGACCGACCACTTTCCACTATTCACCTTGAATTTCCTTTTATTTACAAAAATGCCATTACTTACTTTTTCAGTGTTCCTAAATGATTTTCACTTCTTTATTTTTACCAAAATTAAACATAAATTATGGTCATCTTTTACCCCCAGATTAACTTCAAAAATTCTTTTGTTGACCGGACTGCTCATTTCTCGACGGTGTTCCCGACACCGCCGCTTTCCAAAAAAGTTTCAAGTTTGCTTTCTAACTATGTCTCTAAAATTATTTCCCACCATTTCAAGACTAATGGACCACATACAGAGAATTAATTCATGCATGATAGTTATAACTTTCTAGGATATTACAGATTCCATTTGAACTAGGGGTAGTTTAGTCTTTTCCTTTGAAATATGGACTTAGTTGGTGTATGCAAGCTTGTGGTATCATTCTAGGCTAACCAAAATCAAACCATTGGATGAAAAGATCAAGAATTGAATGGTTAGTAAGCTAGGTTTCACAATTTTTACCATAAGCTCAATGTATAGGATAACACCATTGATATTTAACTTGATTTTTCCAACCTCTTCATTTTCCTTAGCTAAATTTCCAACCAAACTTTCTCTCTCCTCCATTACAAGTTTCAGCCACCATTGTCCAATCCCAAAACAAGTTGTTTTCTTCCATTTCTTGATCCAAACTTGTTAATTTCATCATTCTAAACACAAATATGTCCTTAGATTCAAAGAAAAACTAAAAAAAGATGATAAATCAAAGTTTTGAAGTTTGGGAAGAACTATTGGAAAAGTAAGTGATTTTACCATTCTTTTGGTTTAATTATGATCTTAAGATGTTCTTTAATGTTAATTAGTAACAAAAATGTGTTTAGGTTAGAAGAAATTCAAAAGGTTGGAAGGAAACCCTAATAGGAAAAAGGTATGATTCAAATGTATTATTTGATGGAATTTTTGTTTGAATGAGTTGTATTTGATGTGTTTGATATGAATTAGTGGTCATTTAATGGAAACAAATCCATTTGGTGGAAGAACCACGTTGGCCGAATCATGTGATGTTGAAAAATGGAGTTGTACTTTGATGTTTAATAGGTTTAAATAATTGAATGTTATGTAATTGCTGTATATATATGTTGTTTGAATGATTGATGTTGAAAAATGGATGAATGGAATGAATTCCAACTAGGTTAAACTATGTTGATTTTATAGGTTTAATGTGTTAGGTTAAAGTAATTTTGAAGGAAAGGTTTGAATATGGAATATTGGTGTATGTAATGCAAATATATAAGTTTAGATATGGAAATAGTATTTGATATAAGTACTTGGAAGGTAAACTTGAAATTTGGTGTATGTTTGATATGGAATATTGAGTTAAGTGTACATGAGTTCTTAATATGGCATAATAGTGATGAATATATGAAATGTAAGTCAAATGTGGTGATAGAATGTGTTTAATGCATAAAGAATTGGAAAAAGGGTGAATTGTGTAAAGTGATGTTTATAGTGCATATTGAGTATGCTTGATGTATTTTAATGTGAATAATGTGTTTTATGATGTTTTTACATCTTACCAGAGTGTTATATATGAAAATAGGTGAACCATCGAGTACTCCAGCTGGGAGTGTCGAACGGTGGGCCGATTAGGGCCTCGAACAGTGGATTAGGGGATAAAGTGGACTGATTGGGTAAAAGGTGAGTATATATATATAATCATGCATGATTTGCATCATATATCAAATAAAATGTCATTTGGACCAATAAACCAACATTTGTTCACTTACAGTACCTATAGTGCATTTTGAGTTATAAATAAGCCTGCCGAAATAACCTAAATTTACTTAAACTTTGTCTGTCTATAAAATGAAACTTGAAAAGCCAAATGAGCCACCACTTGGACCATTCTTCTATTTTTATCCTAAGCTTTGAAATGGTACCTCATGGTCCACCTAAATCTATTGGTAACATACTTAACAAGAAACTACTTAAAAATCTCAAAACGGACCCATAACAGCGAGTGTCAATTGTGGCAGCGTAATTGGGCCCCGCCGGCCATTTTTTTGACTTGACCCCAATTTGTCCTATTATTCATTATGGATATATATATATGATTGTTCTACAGCTATAAGAGTTATATTTATGCTATATTGATTATTGATTGT
>CANXYC010042323.1:0-14866 GCA_948193065.1 Aleurites moluccanus
TTCCTACTTACCCATCTAGTTGTTGCATCTGGGTTTTTAGTTGAAGTGGATGACACACATTTATGTTCATTCACCAAAGTCTTTATCATAAATGTGTGTTTATCATCCAACTTGGATGCATGAATTCTCCACCCACAATTTTCCCCTAAGCATATTGTAGTCACCCTTTTCTGATCATTTTTTAATCTCATCAACCTGAAACCACCTTCTATTGCATAATCACTAAGTGCTCCTCTAAAAGCATCAACATCTATAAACACCTGCCCTACTTCAAACACAAAGTCTGACTGCCCATCCAACTTAAACTAATTTTTGTATTTGATTTTGTATTTATTGGCACCCTTTTTCCTCTTTCTAGTATTGGAATTAACATCTTCATCTGCAGAATTTTCTATTATATTCTCAATCATTTCAGCATCAGAAATTGCATTACTCAAACCATCATCATCATTTAAAATATCATAAGGATCATCCTTCTCTCCCTCATCAGTGGCATCACTCACCCCATCCTCATCATCACTGCTTTGGGTATCACTACTCACCTCACCCCCTTCTTCTAGCCATTCCTAATCATCACTACTAAAAAAGATATATTCACCATCACTAGCCCCAATATCAACATCAATCCTAGTTGCCCTTCTCTTTCTTGTTTCTCTACCTCCCCCCTATTTGTACCTTCAGCAGTTTTGCCACTACCCCTACCCCTCAAACTAGTTCTGCCACTGCCTTCCCTTATACCAACTCTGCCATTGCCCCCACTCCTACCATCTCTACTTCTGCCCCCACCCCTGCCTCTGCCCCTTGTCATTTCCCCCCTAATAACTTCATTTTCCCAACTAAAATCATTTTCAGTATGAGGGGTGGTTTGATAATTAGTTTGCGGGTTAGGTACAGTTTTAGGGGTGGGTTCATAATCACTTTGCAGGTTAGGTTTATTTTGTGGGTTTGGTTCATCTTCATGTTGTGGGTTTGGTTCATCTTCATGTTGTGGGTTAGTGTTGGTTCATCTTCATTTTCTGGGTTAGGTTCATTTTGTAGTATTGGTGCAGTTTCATATTATGGGGTAGGTCTTGTTGCAGGTTGTTGGGTTGGTTTATTTTGTGGTTCTAGGGTAGGTTCATCAACAGTTTCTGGGTGTATGCTACTTTCAGGTTGATGTAAAGGGTTAGGGTGAGGTTCAAATTGTTTAAATAGGTTTGGATTTGTTTCTTGGACAGTTTCAGTTTGAGTCATATCAAATTGTTCAAATGGGTGTATGCTACTTTCAGGTTGTTGTTGTTCTTCTTATTGGTCTGGTCGAAGTTGTTGTTCTTCAGACTGTTGCTCTGCTTCAAGTTGTTGCTGTTCTTCTTCTTGGTATGGTTGAAGTTGTTGTTCTTTAGACCATTGCTCTGCTTCATGTTGTTGCTTTTCTTTTTTTTGTTTTTTTGTTTGGTTGAAGTTGTTGTTCTTCAGACCATTGCTCTGCTTCAGGTTGTTGATATTCTTCTTCTTGGTCTGGTTGAAGTTGTTGTTCTTTAGACCATTGCTTTGCTTCAGGTTGTTGCTCTTCTTCTTCTTGGACAGGTTGTTAGTCATCATCAGATTCATCTAACTCAACTATCATAGGAGGTTAATCAGTTGGAAGTTGAAATTCCACTCCAAGTCCAACACTGTCAAGTGCTTCTACAATCTCATCTTTGTAAATTGGGATTTCAGATCTTTCTCTGTATAGTCTAAACATTTCAAGTACATCATCATCAGTCTTTAGTATCATCCCATTACCACAAGTATATTCTATTGTCTTGGCTTGTAAACACAAAAAAAAAACCCTGTAGCAGTCCCTAACTAGTTGAATCCTAGAGTATGTATAAGGTTTAACATTGTCAATAAACACTTCATAGTCAGTATAATTCAGAATCAATGTGTATGATTTTGCATATGGCATCTGCAATATCAAAACAACAATGACATACATCATAATTAGAAAATAACAACAATTGTAGGTATGAGGTCAAAAAAAAAAAATAACTGCAACATCTAAGTGGTAGACATAAACTTACAAAACACAACAAAAAACTATTAATTTACAGTCCCAACATCCTGACAACCAACCAACATCTCACCAAACTCATTGCATTATAAAAACCCTAACCTAACCCCCAAATATAACCAAACCCTAATATGTATACTTTAAACAAAACAGTACTCAATCCCAATATATCTAGTACATAATACCATAGAGCATGACAAAAAAAAAATTATTTTTTAACCCATTTTTTCCAAATCCAACAATACCCATTTGCTCGATATACTCACAAATGTCGCTCTTGAACTCAACATATACAAAATCTTCAAACATATACAAATTTAGCAACCCCAAACCATTAACTATTTAAAAAATCATTCACAATCACTTACCTCAATAATTTTTATCTCTAAAAATGTAGTCCAAGACATATTACTTTGCTTTAATTTTCACATATAATGCGTTAAGAAAAAATCGAAATAACTTTCTGAAGATTCACAACTGCAATCGTGAAACTTTATGCAAATGGATATGGAACTGATGAAATAGTTGAGAGAAGTTGAGAAAGAGAAGGGGAGGAGACATTTTTCTTGAAAGTAACTTCCCTCCCTTATATTTGTATATAAGAAATGGCATAAAGGTCATTTAACATGGATTAAACGGCTAAAAAGACTAATTTTGGACAGAAAGATTTCAAATTATAACGGTGACAAAATATAAGGGTATTTTAATATAATTTTATAAATATAAGGACGTATTAGTATAATATAAAAAAATATAGGAGTGTCATTATAATTAACTCTATTTATATTTTAAGAGTATATTAAATTTAATGGGATTAATTATCTTTAAAAACTAATAGTATAATTTATTAATTAATTAAATTATCTGATAATTATAAATATTAAATTTGAGAAAATATTAACAAAATTTGTTCTTAATATGATGAAAAAAAATCTTAGAAAATTTTCAAAATTTTTTTTGTTCAAATCTCCTTAAACACAAACATTTATTAAAAAAATTTCAAAAATAAAACGATATTATTTTAATCAAAAATAAAAAATAAAAAAATTGGCCAGTCCGAATCGAAAAATCAATTCGATTTACTAATTTTTATATGATTCTCTAAAGACAAATAAAAAAAATTGACCAATCCAATCTCTAATTTATTTCTCAATTTTTATATGATTTAATCGATTTGATCCTATTTTAACAACCATCATTAAATCAAAAAATCTCTCATAGATTTTTAGAGCGTTATTTACACACGCCGAATTTTTTTTAATACAACTCGTTTAAACTGTTTTATTTGGTTTATTTTAATTAAATATTCCACGCAACAAAAAGAAAATACAGAAATATTCCCTCAAAATCTATTTATTCCCAAGTCTACATCTCCTGCACATCTTTGGAGGGAAAAGAATTTGCTGCGGACTGCAGATGAATTTTTCATACACTAGGACAATCACCTCACTAGTAAGTAAAGGGCAAAGCCGTCAAGCCATTACTCAGTTCTATGAGCTCCAGAAAACAGGGTTCAAATTCACCGAGTTCATTCTCTCCCCAATTATAAGAGCCTGCGGTAGAGTTTCTGCTTTAGAAGAAGGAAAACAAGCTCACTGCTTGATACTGAAATGTGGGTTTAATAGAGACATGATTTTAATGACTTCCGTTATTGACATGTACTCAAAATGCTGTGCTATTAAAGATGCTCATAATGTTTTTGTTGAAATGACTGAAAGAGATGTTGTGGCAACCAACAGTATGATTTCTGGGCTATGCCGGTGTCAATTGACATCAAAAGCAATTGAGATGTTTAACAACATGGCTGAACGTGATGCGGGATCTTGGAATTCGTTAATTTCAGGACTAGCACAAAATTCACAGGGGCGAACCGCGTTGGTTTTCTTTGAGAGAATGAGGTTAGAAGGAGTCAAAGTTGATGTTATTACAATGGTGAGTGTTCTTTCTATTTGTTCTGATCTTGTAGCTTTGATTAATGGCACACAGGTTCACGGGTTAGTGGTTAAATATGGGTTTGAGTTATATTTACCTGTTGGAAATGCAATTGTTGACATGTATGCCAAATGCGGGTGTATGGAGGATGCATGTTTGTGTTTTAAGCATATGTCTATTAAGAATGTCGTTTCTTGGACTTCTCTGATTGTGGGTTTTGGAAAACATGGACAAGGAATTGAAGCTCTCAAGGCATTTGATGCAATGGAGAGAGATGGTGTTGTACCGAACAAGATCACATTCTTGGGTGCCTTATATGCATGTAGTCATGGAAGATTAGTACAGGAAGGATGGAGGATTTTTAACACAATGGTATACAAGTACTCCATAAAACCCATTATGGAGCATTATACAAGCATGGTGGATCTACTTGCTCGAGCTGGCTACCTCAGCAAGGCCTATAATTTCATTGAAAACATGCCAATAAAACCAGATGCAAAAATCTTGACAGCATTTCTTAGCTCTTGCTGCTCCTACATGAATGTAGAGTTAGCAAGGAATGCTGGCAATAGGTTACTTGAATTAGCGCCTCAAGAAGCAGGGGCCTATATGTTGCTGTCCAACTTCTATGGACTTGTAGGGGACTTGGAAAGTGTAGCAAATATAAGGAGATTGATGCTAAACAGAGGAATAAGGAAAGAAAAGGCATACACATGGATTGAAATTGATAAAAGAGTTCATAGTTTTGAATCAGGAGATAAATCACATCCTCTTAGCAAAAAAATCTATACTTATTTGCATAATCTTGTTGAAAAGATGAAGAAGATTGGATATTTGCCTAACACAAGCATGGTCATGCAAAATGTAGACGAGCATACGAAGGAAGAGATAGTTAAAAGTCATAGTGAGAAATTGGCTATTGTACTTGGGTTAATTAGCACACCTCCAGGAGCCAGTATTATGATTGTTAAGAATCTTAGAGTGTGTATAGACTGCCATGAAGCAACAGCATTGATTTCAAAAATCGAAGGTAGGGAGATTATTGCAAGAGATTCTAGCCGATTTCACCTTTTCAAACATGGATATTGCTCTTGCAGAAACCATTGGTGATAGGTAAATGAAGCATCACTGCAATAAAAATCTTTATACAGTTTATATAAATCTAAGCCAGTTTAGCTTTAGAAAACAGTTTCTTTTTTATTTTCCAACCCTGTTTCTAGGTTTTTTTTTTTTTTTTTTTTTTTTTTTTTTTTGAATTTTAAAAAAAAAAAATGATAAAATATAAAAATTAAAAAAAATTTAAAAATGATTTTTCAGCTATTTACTAATACCTTTTATCGCTCAATTTGTTGTTAAAATAGTTTTCTTTTTCTTTTTTTTTTCCTTTAGTTCTTAAATAATAATTTCCCTAAAATGTCAAGTGTTACACACATAAAAATCATATATATAAATTTTGCTTGCATAAACATTACCCTTCCTAAATAAGTTCGGGTGTTATTAATAAATCTTTTCCTTATTAATTTGACTTCATTGAGACTCGAACTCAAAATCTCATAATTTTGAAAACGACTCTAATATTTTGTACAAAAAATTGGTTGATAAGGTGGGGTATTATTTTGCTATGTAGAGAAGTGTTATTTGCTTGGTGGAGCTTTCTCTCTCAACAGTGGTTTTCTCTTCAAATGTTAGACTCATGTTTCTTCGTCCTTGTTTTGTTATTTTTCTTCCTATGCTCTCTTTCATTTAAAAGTTGCATTAGGCGTTGGAAAATAATACATTGATAGATATTATAGCTGCGATGTGTTGTCTAGGGCCCATTAAGTTCGTGGCGAAATCAGAACTGTTCGGAAAATATTTATAAATGAAAATTAATTATAATCTATACAATAACTAAAATATAACAATATGAATAAAAGAAATATACTATTGTTTTACCTAATAATTTTTTATAAATATAAGTTTCATAATTAATTTAAACTCTAATGATATTTTGATAATTATTTCTTAATGTTAGTTATTTGTTATAATAATTTGATTATGTAATGGTTTATTTGAAAATGATCATTCAGTAATCTAATATAGGCTCATTATGAAGTTTTAATAGGTAATGCTTTTGAACAAATATTGAAAATGTTAAAATAGCTATTTGTAGTTTCACTTTGTGAAGGCTCATTGCTATTCGGATTCATGTGAATCTCTTTTTCATATGAGATGACTGTAATCTTTCCAACGTGAGAGGTCACATATCAAATCTACACGAGAACATTACCTAGTGGTATAAAAGTCTTCCTTTCTCTTATATTCATCTGTTTATGGATCATATGGGATCTGGAACAAAATGCAGAAGTTGGATTCCAAGCTGTGAATCTCCTTCAAGATGGTATGTAGTAGTTATTTCATCCAAGGATACTGTAATAGAGAAAAAACTACAGCATGGGGATCCATTGTCCCCTCCTCTTCAATATTGTAATTGAAACATTGTTGAGCCATGTCACTTTGTTCAATTGTCTCTTTTAATAAGTAAAAGCTGAACAAATTAAATTAGAAGTTGAGAGATAATAATAATAATAATAACAATATTTATGGATTTGTGTATAGATTAAGGCCTGTTTAGTTTAACTGTTAGTTGTTACTGATAGTTGTTAACTGATAGTTGGTAATTTAATAGTTGATTGTTATAGGTATTTGATAAATTTATTATTAGATGTTAGTTGTTATTATGTTCAATAACTATAAAAATAAATATTTAATATTATTTTTAATAGATAATTTAATATTTATAATTAAAAAAAAACTCTAATTTGAAATTTTTGCAATCAACGATTGTTTGATTACCTAACAGTTAATAACTGTTAATAATTAAACGCTATAATACAACTGTTAAAAAAATAAAAAATTAACAGTTGTATTAAAAAAATTTATCAAATACTTATTAACTGATACTATAAATGTTGGTTGGTTTAAAAAAAAAAAAAAAAAACCTTGATTTTAGAAAATATTTTCTAAAAAAAAAATATATTTTGTTATTTGATTATGATATTAAAAATAAATTAAAGGATATTGAAAACTTTAATTTAGAAGACTAAAAAAATGTTTAGACTTATAAAAATTTAATTTTTTTCATATATTAAATTATTTATTATATATGAAAAAAAATTCATAAAAAAAATTAAAAGTTGTTATGATTGCTAATGTACTAAAAAGTTGTGATGATTGCTAATATTCGATAATAACTGTTATATTAATGGTGACCAGTGATTATTAGTAGTGATACTCATTAGTTATCGAGATATATATATATATATATATATACTATAATAAATTGTAAAATAAAAAATAATTATTTAAAAGTTATTCTATTTAAAAATAACTTAATTTTCTCTTTTGACCAATGCCAAAAAATATTTTCTTGAAAATATTTTTCAAAATTGTTTACACAGAAAATGCCAAAAAATATTTTCTTGAAAATATTTTCCACCGAACCAATCAAAAGTGATTAATTAATTTAATTTGAACCAATCAAATATCACTAAGTCAAGCAAATGTACAACCCATGATTAAAACATTCTGTGCTACGTTTTAATACACAACTTGTTTACTTGCACACATAAATTGAAGTTAATTTTTACAAGAAAAAAATTAAATTGTTAAAAGTTAATAATTGACGATATTTAAGTTATTTTTACAAAAAAGTTTGATATCAGACTTTGGCAAAAAAGGTATGGCTAAGGATTTTCATTCCATTGCAATATTATGGGCAACTAAAAAAAATATTTAATAATTTACATTTATGATACTGAATTTTTATATATTTTCATTTTATTGAAAAGTCCATGAAAAAGAAGACAACAAGCATTACCAATTTTAATAATGAACGTGAAATTGTTTCTGTCAAAAATTACCAAAATTTCAATTAGATGAGTGATGAGCATTATAGTCACTAACACCTATTACCGAGGTGTATAAGAAGGCACTTAAATCCTTTTCAATCGCCAATTAACTATTTTATCTCTATTCTCTCAATTCTAAACTTTAAAACCCTAGATTTGACTACGTTAACCCTTAATCCTTGAAGTGAAACTATCAAGCTCCTCTTAGAATTTTGGAGATTTGAGATAGCAGACATAAGGTAAAATTCTTATTACTTATTTATAGACATGATTTAAGTTAATGAAACTTTTATGTGGGTCATTTATGAATGTTGGGTATTCATTTAAGAGTATTAATTATTTGGATTAATGGTTGGTTGTGAAGGTAGAAATATTAATGGCAAGTGGTGAATAGTAACATGATAATAAAAAATTTCTCTACTTTTCTGTCACACCCAGACTCCAGTAGTGCGACGATCTTAGGGTAAGGATAGGCTTAAAAACACCATAAACTTATAAAACACTCATATCTTGGATCTCATACGTAACAAATATCCACATCATATATAGTTATCATCATATATACTCATTTCTATAAATCATATAATCATCATTCATGTAATTTCATATATCACCATAAGATTTTCTCTTATTTCTTATTGATCAAAATACATCCCACATCAGTAATGAATAAGGGCAACCCACACTGTATCAATTCACACATCAAAATAATATCATCTTCAACATCTAACTACGAAACTCTAAAGTATACTCCTCATACATATAAATATCATAATACAAAATAATATACATGTCATGACCCACTTTTAGATCGTGACGGTTCTAGGGCACGGGTAGACTTAAGGTCATCAGAAACCCGTAGAACCCATAAACAATCCATTTATCAATTATTCAATCAATATTAACTCATTCATTAATACTTAAATCCCATTTATTAGTTATAAATTTTACAGAAATTTTGTTAGAGTTTCCTTTGTAATTTTAACCTTATTCTCGATCCAAAATCGGGTCTTTCATAAATTATACAGCCTGCATTAAAATTATTTTTGCACTCCCAATAATTTGTCATCGTTATACCCTTAACTTCACAATTTCACAGACATACATAACACTTCTAAATCTATTTTAAAACATGTGAATTTCATTTTAACATTTTCAGTATCAATATCTCTATCACTTCACTATCATTGTCATTATCAATCATATTAAGCATTACACATTACATTTTGAATGCCACTGAATCATCAGTTATTTCACTGTTCATACAACATTATAGTACTTAATCACCTAATTACATTCAGTACTATGGAGTTCTATGAGTTGATACTTTTGACTTTTAAAAAATAAAATTATACCTCGATGAACTTGACATTCTAAGTCGGAGAAGAAATTGATTTGGAATCAGCCATCACTATCTCATTCCTGTAAAAATTATAAACCATAATAGGGTGAGTGTCACACCCCAACACCATCGGTGCGACGGTCCTAGGGCAAGGGTAGGCATAAGGCCACCATAAACCCGTAGAACCCTTAACTAAACATGACTCATACATAATAGCATACATTTATTCAATGCAAAACATCATAATACATAAATTATCATTTTATATCATAACATCTCCACTTGTTCCCTACCGATCAAAAGACAACAATTCTTACATCAATATGGAATAAAGGAGAAACTACAAATGCCATCCATGGCAACAAAAATCAAACTATTCATATCTATCTACGGAGCTCTAAAAGAATACTTCTCGATACACATACTTTATATATAAATAACAAAATAATATCCAGAATAATTACATCCAAGCTTCTTGTGAAGAAGAAATCAAGAAGCTCTATCTTCTAGATTAGCTCTCTCTCGAGCTACACTAGTACCTGAAATCCATAGAAGAGGGATGAGCCTTCAACTCAATAAGATATGAAATACATAATGCATTAGGAAAAATCAAGAATCTGAGTATCAATCATGAACATATACATATACATATACTTGGGTATGAAAGAATTTCAAGCTTATACTTGAAGAAGAATATGGGTGCTTACATCAATTAGCACTATCAAATCACATCATAAATCAAATCATGATTCTCATTTAGAACATAAAAATGTCCGCAAAGGATGGCATAATCAAATCTCATATATGATAGAACTGGTATCATAACATGATGTATCAGTAGCCTTGCTACCTTAACGTGGCACATATGCTTGCGCAGGCATATACCTAGAGCTCATGGCCTCCTCTAGGTGAAACACTGATAAAAATCCTATCAGCTAGGCTCCCATTGTGCACATGGACCAATGAATTTACTCTCATTGGGAAAAACGTTATATTCATATGTATCTCAAGGGATCATAAAAATAAAGTATTCTCAACAAATCTAAATTTGGTCAAGAGACCATTTAGCATTAATATCAAAGGCTCATTCATGATCTTGGTCCAAGGAAAATAACCAAGTCATTATCATATATTAAATTATTGCATAAAGTAGGTTATCCAATAAGAATGACATATCACAAAGAACATATATATGAATATTTAACAATTCACCTCATAAGGAGAAATATACATTTATGTAATTTATAACTTACCTCTTATTAAAACTTTCCACAATTAAAACTCAAAACTGATTAGATGAAAATCCTCATCAATTCCTTGAATTGTCCAAGTCTAATTAAAATCCCCAAATTCTATAAATTAGGGTTTCCTCAATTAATAATACATAATATGATTCCTTATAATTTTAACCATCTTATAGTTTCTATTACTGTTTTCTAACATCAATTTAATTCATCTCTTAAAGGAAATCTGAAAAATAAGAACATAATTATTATCCACGTCACTATTCATCCATAACTCATAAATTATGGCATCTACCATCTTACTCATAATTAATACCCTTAAATGCTCATAATAGGTTCTATACAACTCATAAATAACTACTCTAACTACCAAAAATGTTAATCTAAAAAGAAAATGAAGTTTGGAGAAAATCACCTTATTTCTCCAAAAAATGAGCTCTTGAAGGATCTGAGCTTGAAATGATGATTAAGCCTTTGAATGAGTTAATTTAGTAATTTAATGTATTAATTCTGAGTATTAATGCATTAGAAAACAAATAGAATAAATTGGAGAGAAATAGGAGAAGAAATGAAGAAGAAAGAAAGAAAAGAAAGAAGTTATCATGAAAGAAATGGCTACTACTTCTCCATTAAATAAGCTACTGCCTCGCTAATTTTTCACTTCGCCACTTTCCACTTCAGCAATTCTCACTTTGCCAAATGCCACCTCGGCAATTGCCAGTTCGCTGAATTTCACTTCGCATAATTTCACTTCGTAGAATTCCACCTCGCCAATCCCACTTCGCAAAATTCTACTTCGTAGAATTCCACCTCGCCAATCCCACTTCGCAGAATTCCACCTCGCTAATTTCACTTCGCAAATCCCATTTCGAAATCGAAGAGCCAGCTCGTACTACCTAATTCTATGAGCTGGAAAACCTTCCTTACCAACTCATACTAAAACTAACTCGCAAATGAGCTACAGACATCCAAACTCCTTGAAATTACAACCATCAATATAACACACAAATGAACATTTTTTTATGTTCACACTTGATTCGCTCAGCCTCAAACATTCTCAAAATAATAAACAACTCAGACTTACTGCAGGAAATAAAGAACTGGACAAGCTATGATCAAGGAAGCCAATCTCCTCACATACATGGAATCTTACAAAACAAATCTAAAGACTTAAAGATAAGATATAAATCTATAATTTTCATGCTTTACACTTTTCTAAATTATTTCTTTAAGATCATGAAAACTGATTCACAATAATCCTTCTAAATACAGATTCTGAAATTCTTAAAACTATAATCTATTCACAAACATTTCATAAAAGTAAAATAAATAAATAAATAGCAGGTATTACATTCTTCCCCCCTTAATTAAATTCATCATCGAATTTAAAGAGCTTACTTTAAACTTGAAATAAATGGGGATACTTGGCTCGCATAGGCTATTCACCTTCCCAAGTGCACTCTTCCATTATATGATTCTTCCATAAGACCTTAACCATTTTTATCTCTTTGTTCCTTAACTTTTTGATCATTTTATCAACAATTGCCACAGGAACCTCTTCATAAGTCAAGTCTTGCTGAAGATCTATTGCTTGAGCTTGCAACACATAAGAAGAATCTACCACATACTTTTGAAGTATTGACACATGGAATACTGGATGCACATTGTCCAAATTTTGTGGCAAAGCTAACCTATATGAAACCTTTCCAACCTTATCTAAAATCTCATATGGTCCGATGTATCTTGGAGATAACTTGCCCTTCTTGCCAAACCTTAAGACTCCTTTCATAGGTGAGACCTTTAAGAATACTAAGTCTCTAACTACAAACTGAAGGACTCTCCTCCTCGGGTTTGCATAACTCTTCTGTAGACTGAAGGCTGTCTTCAATCTTTCCCTTATGAGTGAAACCTTCTCTGCTATATATTGAACCAATTCAGGCTCTTCAATATGCTTCTCTCCCACTTCATCCCAACACAAAGGAGACCTACACCTTTTACCATATAAAGCTTTATAGGGAGACATCTGAATCGTCGAATGATAGTTATTGTTGTAGGCAAACTCTATCAATGTCAAGTGCTTATCCTAATTTCCTCCAAAATCTAGAATGCACATCCTTAGCATATCTTTTAGAGTTTGGATAGTTCTCTCTGACTAACCATCCGTCTGTGGATAAAAATCTGTACTGAAATCAAGTTGAGTACCCAAAGACTCTTACAATTTTTGCCAAAACCTTGAAGTAAACTGGGTACCTCTATCGGATATGATGGAAACTGGTATTCCATGAGGTCTCACTACCTCATCAACATATATCTGTGCATACTGAGAAGTTGTGTAGGTTGTCTTAACTGAAAAAAAATGAACTGACTTTGTCCATCTATCAACAACTACCCATATTGAGTCATTCCCACTTGAAGACCTTAGCAACCCTACAACAAAGTCTATGGTTATTCTCTCCCATTTCCATTCTGGCAAAGGCAACTGCTGCAGTAGTCCCGAAGGTTTCTGATGCTCAATTTTCACTTGTTGACAAGTCAAACACCTTGCCACAAACTCAGCTACATCCTTTTTCATTCCACTCCACCAATAGGAATTCTTAATGTCATGGTACATCTTCGTTACACCTGGATGCATATTATACTTGGCTTGATGTGCTTTCTTAAGAATCATATCTCTCAAACCATTAACTGCTGGAACACACAACCTGCTACCGAGCCTCAATATGCCATTAGTTATAACAAATCTTGGAGCCTTCTCTGATCCTACATTGTTCTTTACCTTCACCAACTGAGGATCTTTGTCTTAAGCTTCTCTAATATGATCAATGAGAACCGGCTTGACGTGGAAATACGCTAAAAGTACTCCTGAATCTGACAAATCCAAACTGATTTCCATATCATACAATCTCTGCATTTCCCTCATTTATGATCTTCTACTCACTTGGATATGGGATAAGCTTCCCAAAGATTTCCTGCTCAATGCATCTGCCACTACATTGGCTTTTCCTGGATGGTATAATATTTCACAGTCATATTCTTTAAGCAATTCAACCCATCTTCTTTGCCTAAGGTTAAGATCTTTCTGCTGAAATATATATTTCAAACTCTTGTGATCTGTGAAGATCTCATACTTCTCTCCATACATATAATATCTCAATATCTTCAAGGCAAACACAACTGCAACCATCTTAAGATTATGTGTTGGATAATTCACCTCATACTTCCTCAATTGTCTAGAAGCATAGGCTATCACCATACCATGCTGCATAAGCACACAACCAAGCCCTACTCTCGATGCATCACAATACACTGTATAACCTCCTTCACCAGATGGCAAAGCTAAGATAGGTACCGTGGTGAGACAAGTCTTTAACTTTTTGGAAACTATTATCACATGCATCTATCCATAAGAATTTCACTTGCTTCTGGGTAAGCTTACTCAAAGGAGCTGCAATCTTGGAGAAGTCTTGAACAAATCTTCTGTAGTAGCCTGCCAAACCCAAGAAACTTCTAACTTCTGAAATATTCATGGGTCTAGGCCAACTAAGAATTGCTTCCACCTTCATAGGATCAACTCAAGCCCATCATTGCTCACTATATGTCCTAGAAAGCCCACACTCTCAAGCCAAAACTCACACTTCGAAAGTTTAGCAAACAACTAATGCTCTCTTAAAGTCTGCAACACGATTTTAAGGTGTTCTTTATGCTTTTCTTCACTCTCAGAATACACAAGAATATCATCAATAAACACAATGACAAACTTATACAAAAATGGCTTGAAGACCAGGTTCATCAAGTCCATAAATGCAACTGGTGCATTAGTCAATTCAAATGGTAATACTAGAAACTCATAGTGAACATATCTTGTTCGAAAAGCTGTCTTTAACACATCCTTATTCCGAATCCTCAATTGATGGTAACCTGATCTCAAGTCTATCTTAGAGAAATGACTTGCACCCTTCAACTGATCAAATAAATCATCTATCCATAGTAAAGGATACCTATTCCTAATAGTTGCTTTGTTGAGCTACCTGTAATCTATGCATAATCTTATAGAACTATTCTTCTTCTTCACAAAGAGTACAGGTACACCCCATGGTAAACTGCTAGGTCTGATAAATCCCTTGTCAAGCAAATCACGTAATTGAGTCTTTAACTCTCTCAATTCTATTGGTGCCATATGATATGGAGGAATAGAAATCGGATTGGTGCCAGATAGCAACTCAATACCAAATTGTATCTCTCTATCTGGTGGCAAACCAAGTAACTCTTCAGGAAATACATCTAGAAACTTTCTAACAACAGAAATCTGCTCCAAATCTTTTAAATCTTTTTGAGTATCACGGACATAAGCCAAATATCATTGGCATCCTTTCTTCATCAATCTCTTCGCCCCTAAAGCTGATAACATATTATATGGTGCTTCACT
>CANXYC010042367.1:0-15659 GCA_948193065.1 Aleurites moluccanus
GGACAATTCAAGGAATTGATGAGGATTTTCATTTAATCAAGTGTTGAGCTTAATTATGGAAAGTTTTGCTAAAAGGTAAGTTATGAATTACATAAATGTATGCTTTCTCCTTATGAGATGAATTGTTAAATATTCATATACTTTCTTTATGATATGAAATTCTTATTGATAACCTCTTTAATTTAATCACTTAATATATAAGAATGACTTGGTTATTTTCTTGAACCAAGATCATGAACGAGCCTTTGTTACGAATGCTAAATGGTCTCTTGACCAAATTTGAATTTTTGAGAATACCTTATTAAAATGACCCTTTGATATACATATGTACAGAAAATTTTTCCCAATGAGAGTAAATTCATTGATCCATATGCACAATGGGAGCCTAGCTGATAGGGTTTTTATCAGTATTCCACTTAGAGGGGGCTATGAGCTCTAGGCATATGCCCTCGCAAGCATATGTATTATGTTAAGGTAGCAAGGCTACTGATACGTTATGATATGATATTAGTTCTATCTTATTTTTAATTTGATAATGCCACCCTTCGCAGGCATTCTTATGTTTTAAATGAGAACCATGATTTAATTTATGATATGATTTGATAGTGCTATTTGTTGTAAGCACTCATATTCTTTTCCAAGTACAAGTTTAATATTGTTTCATGCCCAAGTATATGTATATGTATATGTTCATGATTTGATACTTAGAATCTTGATTTACCTAAAGCATTATGTTGCTCATATCTTATTGAGTTGAAGGCTCACCCCTCTTCTGTAGTTTCAGGTACTAATGTAGCTCGAGAGAGAGCTAATCCAGAGGATAGAGCTTTTTGACTTCTTCTTCACAAGAAGCTTGGATGTAATTATTTTGGATATTATTATTTTTATTATGTATATGTATAATCATGTCTATTGAGAAGCATTCTCTTAGAGCTCCGTAAATAGATATGGAATGGTTTTGATTTTGTTGCCATGGATGGCATTTGTTGACTCTTATTTGCTCCATATTGATGTTAGAACTATCTTTTGATCGGTAGGGAACAAGTGGATATGTCATGTTATTAATGATGATTTATGAGTTATGATGTTTCGCATTGGATAAGTGTATGTTGTTATATATGAGACAGGATTAGTTAAGGGTTCTACGAGTTTATGGTGGCCTTATGCCTACCCTTGCCCTAGGACCATCACACCGGTGGTGTTGGGGTGTGACAGAGGTGGTACCAGAGCTATAGGTTTATAATTATAAGATAGATAGATGTGCAAGTTTCCTAGTATAAGTGCTTGATTAAGATAACTACAGAGCATATGATTCATGTCACGACAATGTTGTGTATTCTTTTGATATAGATCTGCATTAATCTTGTGTTTTGAGTCTAAGTTTGCTTTGTTTCTCTTATTAGTATCGAGATACCTCTGAGGCAAGGAAGAGGACGTGGTAGGGACCTTCCTAGAAGAGAGTTACCTTCTGAAGAAGGGTCAGTAGGTAGAGTGGGAGGTGATGACGTTCCTCGAGAGCCACAAATAGATGTGGTTTATATGGCCCAGCAGTTAAATCAGTTACAGAGGAACTATGAGATGATAGCTAAGTTCATGACTCAGCAGAGGCAACAGCAGGCTCCCCCAGTGCATGTAGTTCCTGATGTTCCAGTTCCTCCTGTGGTTCCTCCACCCCCACCAAGAATAGTACCTCAGGTTGAGGAAGTTTCATTTGAGAAATTCTTGAAGCTCAAACCTTCCGAGTATAAAGGTGAAGTCGATCCTACAGATTTTCTTGAGGAGATAGAGAAGAAAATTCAAATGTTGAGGATCACTGATAAAAGGGAAATTGAGTTTGTGGGATATTTAATGAAGGACGAAGCTAAAGATTGGTTTAGACGAAGCATTCAAAGTGTGCTTCGGGGTAATGAAGAGTTGTCTTGGGAGAGGTTCAAAGAGTTGGTTCTTAATGAGTTTCTTCCAGAAAGTGTGAGGGAGGCTAAGTCCATTGAGTTTGAGAGGTTGGTTTAGACTCCTGGTATGACTGTTTCAGAGTATACAAAGAAATTCAGTCAATTGAGTAAGTTTGCTCCAGCTTTTGTGCTTACAAAAGCAGCACAGATTCAGAGGTTCCGTAGAGGACTTATGGCTCTATTGCTTAAATTTTTGGCTGCTCTTGAGTTTGACTCTTACTCTAAACTTGTGGATAAGGCTAGAGTAATAGAGAATAGAGAGATGGAGGTTAGATCAGAAAGGGAAGAGAAAAAGAAGGCAAAGATTGGAAGTTCCTCCAGGCAGGATAACAGAGTAAAGAGCATGAATATCTCTCATCAATCAGCTTCCCAGAGTGGATATAGAGGACCTTCAGGGAGATCACAACAGAGAACAAATCCCTCTAGATTTGCTTCTCATATGAGTTATGGTACAGTCAGTTCTGCACCACCTAGGACTTCTAATCCTCTTTGTCCTAAGTGTGATAAGCTTCATAGAGGACCTTATGTCTTTGGGTCAGGTGCATGTTATGGCTATGGCCAGTATGGTCATTTGCTTAAGGATTATCCACAGCCTTATTTTGGAGCTAGACCCTAGTCTTCTCATACTACAGTTCAAATGGTTAGGGAAAGGAGTGTTGGTCAACAGTTTGGTGTAGGTCATGGTATTTTGGGTAGGACTCCAGAGGTAGGTAGAGGTTCAGGTTAGACTTTTGGTCAAGCTACCGGTCAGGCACCTATGGGAAGAGGTAGAGGAAGAGTGTTTGCTCTTACGCAGCAGGAGGCCCAAACTTCTAACACTGTGGTCACATGTATTCTTCCTATTCAGGCTTTGAATGCTAGAGTGTTGTTTGATTCAGGAGCTATGTATTCATTTGTTTCTTCATGTTTTGCTAAGAAATTTAATGTGTCTTGTGAATTACTTAAGAATGCTTTGGTAGTATCGACTCCTTTAGAAGAAGAGATTGAAGTTCATGATTTTTATCTATCTTATGTAGTTAGCATAAGTGGCAAGAGTTTAGAAGTAGATTTGATTGTGTTGCCTATGTTAGAATTTGATGTGATTTTGGGCATGGATTAGTTGTCCAAGTATTATGCAACCATAGATTGCAATGGGAAGAAGTTAGTCTTCAAGCCACCTTCAGGTGAGGAGTTTGAGTTCCAAGGGGAACAGAGTGAAGCACCATATAATATGATATCAGCCCTAGTGGCGAAGAGATTGACGAAGAAAGGATGCCAAGGATATTTGGCTTATGTCCGAGATACTCAAAAGGAAGTAAAAGGTCTGGAGCAGATTCTTGTTGTTAACGAGTTTCCAGATGTATTTCCTGAAGAGTTACCTGGTTTGTCACCAGATATAGAGATAGAATTTGGTATTGAGCTGCTGTCTGGCATAAATCTAATTTCTATTCCTCCATATCGTATGGCACCAGTAGAATTGAGAGAGTTAAAGATTCAATTACAAGATTTGCTTGACAAAGGATTCATCAGACCTAGCAGTTCACCATGGGGTGCACCTGTACTCTTTGTGAAGAAGAAGGATGGTTCTATGAGATTATGTATAGATTACAGATAGCTCAACAAGGCAACTATTACGAATAAGTATCCTTTGCCAAGGATAGATGATTTATTTGATCAGTTACAGGGTACAAGTCGTTTCTCCAAGGTAGACTTGAGATCAGGTTACCATCAATTGAGGATTTGCAATGAGGATGTGTTAAAGACAGCTTTTCAAACCAGATATGGTCACTTTGAGTTTCTAGTATTACCATTTGGATTGACTAATGTACCAGCTGCATTTATGGACCTGATGAACCGGGTCTTCAAGCCATTTTTGGACAAGTTTGTCATTGTGTTTATTGATGACATTCTTATGTATTCTAAGAGTGAAAAAGAGCATAGGGAACATCTTAGGATTGTGTTGCAGACTTTAAGAGAGCATCAGTTGTTTTCTAAACTTTCAAAGTATGAGATTTGGCTTGAGAGTGTGGGCTTTTTAGGGCACATAGTGAGCAAGGATGGGCTTGAAGTTGATCCTAGAAAGGTGGATGCAATTCTTAGTTGTCCTAAACCCACGAATGTTTCAAAAGTTAGAAGTTTCTTGGGTTTGGCAGGCTACTACAGAGGTTTATTCAAGACTTCTCCAAGATTCCAGCTCCTTTAAGTAAGCTTACCCAGAAGCAAGTGAAATTCCTATGGACAGATGCATGTGATAAGAGTTTTCAAAAGTTAAAGACTTGTCTCACCACGACACCTATCTTAGCTTTACCGTTTGGCGAAGGAGGATATGCGGTGTATCGTGATGCATCGAGAGTAGGGCTTGGTTGTGTGCTTATACAGTATGGTAAGGTGATAGCTTATGCTTCTAGACAGTTGAGGAAGCATGAGGTGAATTATCTAACACATGATCTTGAGATGGCTGCAGTTGTGTTTTTCCTGAAGATATAGAGACATTATATGTATGGAGAGAAGTGTGAGATCTTCACAGATCATAAGAGTTTAAAATATATATTTCAACAGAAAGATCTTAACCTTAGGCAAAGAAGATGGGTTGAATTGCTTAAGGATTATGACTGTGAAATCTTATACCATCCAGGAAAAGCTAATGTAGTGGCAGATGCATTAAGCAGGAAGTCTTTGGGAAGCTTAGCCCATATCCAAGTGAGTAAAAGATCATTAGGGAGGGAAATGTAGAGATTGCATAATAGGGAAATCAATTTGGATTTGTCAGATTTAGGAGTGCTTTTAGCATATTTTCAAGTCAAGCCGGTTCTCATTGATCATATTAGAGAAGCTCAAGATAAAGATCCTCAGTTGGTGAAGCTAAAGAACAATGTGGGATCAGAGAAAGCTCTAGGATTTATTGTGATTGATGGCATGTTGAGACATGGTTACAGGTTATGTGTTCCAGCAGTTGATGGTTTGAGGGATATGATTCTTAAGGAAGCACATCATACTAAGTATAATGTACATCTAGATGCAACAAAGATGTACTATGACATTAAGAATACCTATTGGTGGAGTGGAATGAAAAAGGATGTAGCTGAGTTTGTGGCAAGATGTTTGACTTGCCAACAAGTGAAATTTGAGCATCAGAAACCTTCAGGACTACTTTAATAGTTACCTTTGCCAGAATGAAAATGGGAGAGAATAACCATGGACTTTGTTGTAGGGTTGCCAAGGACTTCAAGTGGGCATGACTCAATATGGGTAATTGTTGATAGATTGACAAAGTCAGCTCACTTTTTACCAGTCAAGACAACCTACACAGCTTCTCAGTATGCACAGATATATATTGATGAAGTAGTGAGACTCAATGGAATACCAGTTTCCATCATATCCGATAAAGGTACCCAGTTTACTTCAAGGTTTTGGCGGAAATTACAAGAGTCTTTGGGTACTCAACTTGATTTCAGTACAGCTTTTCATCCGCAGATGGATGGGCAGTCAGAGAGAACTATCCAAACTCTAGAAGATATGTTAAGGATGTGCATTCTAGATTTTGGAGGAAATTGGGATATTTACTTTCAATTGATAGAGTTTGCCTACAATAATAGCTATCACTCGACGATTCAAATATCTCCCTATGAAACTTTATATGATAGAAAGTGTAGGTCTCCTTTGTATTGGGATGAAGTGGGAGAGAAACATATCGAAGGGCCTGAATTGATTCATTATAAAGCAGAGAAGGTTCCACTCATAAGGGAAAGATTGAAGACAGTCTTCAGTCGACAAAAGAGTCATGCCGATCCGAGGAGGAAAGACCTTCAGTTTGTAGTTAGAGATTTAGTATTCTTAAAGGTCTCACCTATGAAAGGAGTCTGAAGGTTTGGCAAGAAAGGCAAATTATCTCCAAGTTACATCGGACCATTTGAGATTTTGGATAAGGTTGGAGATGGTTCATATAGGTTAGCCTTGCCACTAAATTTGAACAATGTGCATCCAGTATTCCATATGTCAATGCTTCGAAAGTATGTGACAGATTTTTCTCAACTCAAGTAGTAGATCTTCAGCAAGACTTGACTTATGAAGAGATTCCTGTGGCAATTGTTGATAAAATGATCAAAAAGTTAAGGAACAAATAGATAGAAATAGTTAAGGTCTTATAGAAGAATCAAGTAATGGAAGAGTACACTTGGGAAAGTGAGCAAGCTATGCGAGCTAAGTATCCCCATCTATTTCAAGTTTAAGGTAAGTTCTTTAAATTCGAGGACAAATTTATTTAAGGGGGGAAGAATGTAATACCTGTTAATTTTTTTTTTAATGCATATTTCTTGAGATGATTGTGAATAGATTAATATTTTGAGAATTTCAGAATCTATATTGGGAAGGATTCTGTGAGTCAGTTTTCATAATCTTAAAGGAATAATTTGGAAAAGTATAATACATAAAAATTGTAGATTTATATCTTATCTTTAAGTATGTAAAACCGTTTTGAAAAATTTTGTGTGTGTGAGGAGATATGTTTCCTCGATCAGAACTTGTCTAGTTCACTACTTCCTGCAGAAAGTCTGAGAATGTTTATTTATTTTGAGAATGTCAGAGGCTGAAAGAGTCAAAAGTGTAACATGAAAAAATGTTTCTTTATTTTTTTATTTAGATGGTTGTAAAATTTTAAAGAGATTGGATAATTGTAGCTCAAGAGAGATCTAATTGAATCAAACCTGCTTGGATAGTACTTGGAGAGTAAAGTCATAGTGAAATTTAGAAATTCACCATAAATTGTGTAGATCTCATTTTGATCTGAATTTTGGATATGTTGAAACCCTGAGTGTCTATTTTAAGTGACAAAAAGAATCTAGGAGTTTGGATGTTTTTATCTGATTTGCGAGATAGTTTAGTGCATGTTGACGAGGAAGGATTTTCAGCTCGGCAGAAATAGGTAGTGTGAGATATCTCCTCGATTTTGAGATGGATAGAGGCTGATCAATCTAGAGAGGTAAACATGAAAGTTGTAGCTCTATATTTATAGTTTAATTTGGAAAAAGAATTGAGAAATTTGAACTTCTTTATCTCACTCGCAAGTTATTTTAGTACGAGCTGGTGAGGTGACTGACAAGGCAGGATTCCAACTCGCCAAAATGGAAAACACAGTGAAGCAGGTCCAAATTTGAAAATTCACCATAAATCGAGTTGGACACCTTTTTAGCTGAATTTTGGATATATAGTAGCCTCAGATGTCTAGTTTAAGTGGCAATAAAAATAGAAGCAATTGGAGTTCTCTAGCTCAAAATCGAGTTAGATTAGTGAGAGCTGCCAAAGTGGAAATTGGCGAAGTGGGATTGGCGAAGTGGAATTTGGCGAAGTGGGATTGACGAAGTGGAATTTGGCGAAGTGGAAATTGGAGAAATGGAATTTAGAAAAGTAGGATTGGCGAAGTGGGAATCAGCGAAGTAGAAATTAGTGAGGAAGGATTTAAGTGAGGCAGTAGCTTATTTTAAAGAGAAGCAATAGCCAATTTTTTTCACGATAACTTCTTCTCTTTTCTTTCTTTCTTCTTCATTTCTTCTCCTAACTCTCTCCAATCTGTTCCATTTGTTTTGTAATACATTAATACTCAGAATTAATGTATTAAATAATTACATTAACACATTCAAAGTCTTCAATCATTATTTTCAATTCAAGATCTTTCAAGAACTCATTATTTTTTTGGAAAATAAGGTGATTTTCTCCAAACTTCATTTTCTTTTTAGATTAAGAATTTTGATAGTTAGAATAGTTATTTATGAACCTATTATGAGCATTTAAGACTATTAATTATGATTAATATGGAAGATCCCAGAATTTATAAATTTTGATAAATAGTGACGTGAATAGTAAGTATATTCTTAATTTTTAAATTTTCTTTAAGAGATGAATTAAATTGATGTTAGGTAACAATAATAGAGACTATAAGATGGTTAAAATTATAAGGAATCATATTATGTATTATTAATTGAGAAAACCCTAATTTGTAGAATTTGGAGATTTTGATTAGGCTTAGACAATTCAAGGAATTGATGAGGATTTTCATTTAATCAAGTGTTGAGCATAATTATGGAAAGTTTTGTTAAGAGGTAAGTTATGAATTACATAAATGTATGCTTTCTCCTTATGAGATGAATTATTAAATATTCATATACGTTCTTTATGATATGAAATTCTTATTGATAACCTCCTTAATGTAATCACTTAATATATAAGAATGACTTGGTTATTTTCTTGAACCAAGATCATGAACGAACCTTTGATATGAATGTTAAATGATCTCTTGATCAAATTTGAATTTTTGAGAATACCTTATTAAAATGACCCTTTAATATACATATGTATAGAACGCTTTTCCCAATGAGAGTAAATTCATTGGTCCATGTGCACAATGGGAACCTCGCTGATAGAATTTTTATCAATGTTCCACCTAGAGGGGGCCATAAGCTCTAGGCATATGCCCACACAAGCATATGTGATGTTAAGTTAGCAAGGCTACTAATACGTTATGATATGATATTAGTTCTATCTTATATGTGATTTGATAATGACACCCTTCGCAGGCATTCTTATGTTCTAAATGAGAACCATGATTTAATTTATGATATGATTTGATAGTGTTATTTGTTGTAAGCACTCATATTCTTTTCTAAGTACAAGCTTAAGATTCTTTCATGTCCAAGTATATGTATATGTATATGTTCATGATTTGATACTCAAATTCTTGATTTACCTAAAGCATCATGTTGTTCATATCTTATTGAGTTGAATGCTCACCCATCTTCTGTGGTTTCAGGTGCTAATGTAGCTTGAGAGAGAGCTAATCCAAAGGATAGAGCTTCTTGACTTCTTCTTCACAAGAAGCTTGGATATAATTATTTTGGATATTATTTTTTTTGTTATGTATATATATAATCATGTCTATTTAGAAGTATTCTTTTAGAGCTCCATAGATAGATATGGAATGGTTTTGATTTTGTTGTCATGAATGGCATATATAGACTCTCATATGTTCCATATTGATGTTAGAACTATCTTTTGATCGGTAGGAAATAAGTGGAGATGTCATGTTATTAATGATGATTTATGAGTTATGATGTTTCGCATTGGATAAGTGTATATTATTATGTATGAGACAGATTTAGTTAAGGGTTATACGGGTTTATGGTGGCCTTATGCCTACCCTTTCCCTAGGACCGTCGCACCGGTGGTGTTGGGGTGTGACAAATTATAATATAAAAACTTTAATTTTGTCAAACACTTACAACAATCAGTTAATAGCTATTAGCGATAACTAAATACCCTGTTTGATTTAGTTGTTCGTAGCAATTGTTAGCTATTAACTATTGTTGATAGTTGTTAACGAGTGACTCATAGTTAATATGTAATACCCCAGAAGGCTTGATGGATCAACATAGATTCAAATAATGGAAATTAATCCAAATTGAAGAATATGATGAATTAATAAGTAGTTGAGAAGTAAGATTAACAAATCTTAATGAAGAAACCTTTTGGTATTAGATTTTTAATTTATTTTATTTTTGAAAGTTTCATTGGTCATATTTTTCTCATATATCTTAAATTAGATAGATTGTTGATCAACTTAAAAAAAATAAATTGAAAAATATGATGGGTTAATTAGTAAGTAAGAAAATAAATTTAGGAAAAATCATAAATTATCAATTTGTGGAGTTTCATCAAATCGAACTCGGAATAAAAATTTATTAGCCATTATGGTTGATTAATTGAATTGAATTAAGATGTATTAGGAAATTAAAGATTCCATTAGACTTGAATGAAAAGGAATTTATGGACTTGATTGCAAAAAAATTGAAAAAAAATTAGTGGTTATAATTATAAATTAAGAAAATTGTGGGTCAAATTATAATTTTTTAAAATTGTGGGACCCCCAAGTTTTAGTTCATTTTAATCCAAGTTTATCTAGAAAATTCTATGTTACTCCCTAATTGGGTTGGCCACTACATGTAAGTTTTTAAGATTTTATTTTTATTTTTATTATTTATTATTTTCTACAAATTGGATGAGAACACATGTCTTATTTCTAGAGTTTTCTATTTCTACCTCATTTCTTTCTTCTATTTCTGTTGGACATATAAAAGGTGGTATTGGTAATTAAAAATAGAGGATTAGAACACAATTGGGAGAGCATTTCTAATACTATTTTCTTAACTCCTTTCTTCCAAACCATTTCTTTCCAATTCCAAATCACCATATCATTAATTCCTAAACTCCTTTAAAAATTAAGTAAGGTGATTATAACTTGTTAAGGTGATTGAAAGGCTAAGGAAGAGAAAGGAAAAGCAAAGGAAGGCTATAGGAGTTCAAATATTCCAAGTTAAGGTAATTTTTCTAACTTAAGTTTTGTTTCATTTTATTTGAGTAATGTGATTAGTTTGGATATAGAAATAGTGTAATTAAATTGAATATGTAATAGTATTAATGATGTTATAGTAACTGGAGACTAGGGGATTGATTATATGAATCTTAGGCTTTGAATAAAAAGGAATTTGATACAAGTTGAATTTTAGTTAGTGAAAAGTATGCTATAATTTATTATTATTTTATATTAAAGTTTCAATTATAATTTATTATTATAAATTTTTACTAATATAAAGATGTTGAAACTTGCAATCCAATTAAAATAATTTTACTTTTTACCGAGGGTTAGCTTTTTGGTTTCCAACAAATATCATGTTTGGTTAATCATAGGTGTTAGTTTTATATAATTATAATATAAAAACTTCAATTTTGTCAAATACTTGTAACAATCAGTTAATAGTCATTAGTAACAGCTAAATACCCTGTTTGATTTAGATGTTCGTAGCAATTGTTAGTTATTAACTATTGCTGATAGCTGTTAGCGAGTCACTCATAGTTAATATGTAACACCCCAGAAGGCTTGATGGATTAACATAGATTCGAATAATGGAAATTAATCCAAATTAAAGAATATGATGAATTAATTAGTAGTTGAGAAGTAAGATTAACAAATCTTAATGAAGAACACCTTTTGGTATTAGATTTTTAATTTATTTTATTTTTGAAAGTTTCATTGGTCAAATTTTTCTCATATATCTTAAATTAGATAGATTGTTGATCAACTAAAAAAATAAATTGAAAAATATGATGGGTTAATTAGTAAGTAAGAAAATAAATTTAGGAAAAATCATAAATTATAAAATTTGTGGAGTTTCATCAAATCGAACTCGGAATAAAAATTTCTTAACCATTATGGTTGATTAATTGAATTGAATTAAGATGTATTAGGAAATGAAAGATTCCATTAGACTTGAATGAAAAGTAATTTATGGACTTGATTGTAAAAAAATTGAAAAAAATTAGTGATTACAATTATAAATTAAGAAATTTGTGGGTCAAATTATAATTTTTTAAAATTGTGGGACCCCCAAGTTTTAATTCATTTTAATCCAAGATTATCTAAAAAATTCTAGGTTGCTCCCTAATTGGGTTGGCCACTACATGTAAGTTCTTAAGATTTTTTATTTTATTTAATTATTTGTTATTTTTTACAAATTGGATGAGAACACATGTCTTATTTCTAGAGTTTTCTATTTCTACCCTCATTTCTTTCTTTCATTTCTATTGGACATATAAAAAGGGGTATTGATAATTAAAAATAGAGGATTAGAACACAATTGGGAGAGCATTTCCAATACTATTTCCTTAACTCATTTCTTCCAAACTATTTCTTTCCAATTCCAAATCACCATATCATTAGTTCCTAAACTCCTTTGAAAATTAAGTAAGGTGATTATAACTTGTTAAGGTGATTGAAAGGCTAAGGAAGAGGAAGGAAAAGCAAAATAAGGCTATAGGAGTTCAAATGTTCCAAGTTAACGTAATTTTTCTAACTTAAATTTTGTTTCATTTATTTGAGTAATGTGATTAGTTTGGATATAGAAATAGTGTAATTAAATTAAATATGTAATAGTATTAATAATGTTATAGTGATTGGAGACTAAGGGATTGATTATATGAATCTTAGGTTTTGAATGAAAAGGAATTTGATACAAGTTGAATTTTAGTTAGTGAAAAGTATGCTAGATAGAATTCTGAAATTTCTGTAAGTGAATAGAAATTTGGACTATAAATTTTGTAGTCTTAGAGATAGATTCTGGAAAAATATAAAAAAAATGAAAGTTGTAGCTTTAGGTCTTAAATATATGCCTCTTTAACAGTTTTACAAAATTTGAAGTGAATAAAGTAATATTAGGCTATAAGTGAAACTAGTATGGATTAATGCCCTGCAGAATATGCTACTGTATTTTATAAATTTGAGGATCTTAGAGTCAGAATTAGTAGAAGTGCAAAATATAAAAAATATTTATTTATATGTTATCTAAGTTTTTGTGAAACAATTTTATAATTGGATATGTACAGATTGAGTTGCGGCTAAAAAAGTGAGGTCTTCCCAGATGAGAGTTGCAAGAATACAGAGCTAATTTTAGAAATCCACTATAAATTATGCAGTACTTAAATTAATCTAAATTTTGGATATGTTGTAGCTTCATATGTCTATTTTAATTAAGAAAAATAATTGAAATAATTGGATAAGTGTAGCTAGAGATATGAGTAAATGAATCAAAACTGCTAGTAGTGGATACTAAAGGAAATTCTTAGAAGTAAACCCTAAAATTTGGGGATTATAGGAAATTATTTCAATTAGGGTTTAATTAATACAATTTCAAGTTATTTGGAATCTAAATTGAATTCAATTGAATGAGTAGTATTAAAGGAATAATGATGGTTGAGTTGGAATCCATACAAGCTAAGTTCATGGATTAAGAAGTTAGAGATATGAATTGTGAAATCTAAAAGTTAAGGTCAGTCATAAGTATATTATTATGCATAATTGCAGCTATTCCTTGAATTATTAAATCCATTTACTTATTGTCATCATTTGAACTGAAACCATTTTCTTTATTGATTAATGATTATTATTTGATATTCCCTACATTGATACAATACTATGTGGGAATGTGTATTGCACCCTTACTTGCTAAATATCTGATGATATGAAAGAACTACCCAACTAATGGGTTAGTGGGTGAAAATCATCGACATTGTGCACAGTGACCCACTGGACAGAGTATAGTGTCCTAGCGTAGTTAGCAGGGATGGTAATACTCCTAACCATAAGGCCTGATCAACCTTATGAATTTTATGAGTTATTTCACGAGACCCTATATCTATTATGTTTATGTTTATTCGACTTACAGAGCCATTGATATATGTGACCCAAAGTGATATTATTTACTTTATTACTAATTACTCTACCTATTCATCTATTTTTGATATCTTGAATTCTACATGATATGAACATTTTACCTAGTCTTATGTATAATAATATGTTTATGTCACACCCTGTAATATCTGCCATTTTGTAGTGTTTTTATTAATTTTGTATGTTTGGAGAATTATTTAATTTCAAATGAGAATATTTTAGAATTTCAGAAATTTTGATCTTTGCAGTTGCAGGATTTTGTGAGATTAATTGCATGATCTTAAAGACATAATTTGGTAAAGTGTAAAACATGAAAGTTGTGAGTTTATGTCTTAATATAATTCTGTAAAATGGTTTGGCAAAATTCTGAGTATGTGATAAGTTATGTTTATTTGAGCAAGACTGGTCTGGTTGAGTGTTTATGCAGGAAGTCAGTGGTTGTTTGAATTTACTGGGAATGACTGAGACAGAATTAGCTAAAGGTGTGAACATAAAAAATGTTCCTTTGTGTGTTGTGATGATGGCTATAAAATTTTAGAATTTTTGGATAAGTATATCTCAGTGGAGAGTGATTTTTCTCAAGACTGTTCGGAGAGATTCTAAGGCAGTAAGTCTAAGTAACATTTGGAGAGTCACCATGGTCTGTGTGTTAGTCTTTATGATTTGAAATTTTGATATGTTTTGTCCCTGCATGTTTATTTTAAGTAGTAAAAAGAATTAGTAAGTTTGGATAATGGTAGCTCATTTGCGAGCTGGTTAAGTGTGAGATGTCCAAAAAAGGTTTTAACTTAGAGAAGTTTTGGAGTGGTGAGCGCAAAATACAAAGTGGCATTTTGCGAGCCGGCAATGTGAAGTGGCGAAGTGAGATTACTGAGGTGACAATTGGCGAAGAGGTTTGGCGAAGAGAGTTTGGCGAAGAGGTTTGGCAAAGAGAGTTTGGCGAAGAGGAAAGGCGAAGAGGCATTATGCGAAGAAGGAATGTGCGAAGTGGCAGTTCGTGAAGCAGAGGTTAGCAAAGAGGTGAAGAAGCATTGCCGAGGTGGCATATGCGAGGAAGAGTTCGTGAGTAGAGTCTGGCGAGGCAACATATGCGAGGTGACATATGCGAGATGGAATAGCAAAGTGGCATTGCTGGATCAAATTTGGCGAGCTGAAAAGTGCGAGCTGGGAAATGCGAAGTGGGAATGGCAATCTGGCTTAAGCGAGGTAGCTTTGCCGAGGCAGGATTGGCGAGGCAAGCTAGCAAGCGTGTTTTTCTGGGCAGCGGTCTATTTAACCCCAGCAGCCCCAGTGGCATTTTCACGATTTTTCCTTCCTTCTTCCTTCGATAATTTATTTTCTAAGGTATTAATACTCAAATTAATGTATTAGACTTCTAGATTAGTCTAATTAAGACAACAATCATTAGATTTGAGCAGCAAATCGCAGGAATTTCAGTGTTGAGGAAAATAAGGCAAATTTTCTTCCAAGCTAATTCCTTTAGATTTATTTAAGTCTATGGGTTAGGATAATTAATATTGGGTATATAGAATTTATTGCAAGTGATCTGAAGTCATAAATGGTAATTAATGTGGGAGAAATCAGAATGTTGAGGCTGTCATAAATAGTAACATGAATAGTAACTCCGAAATTAAATGCAGATTTTCTTAAAGAGATAAATAAAATTTATTGTTGGGAATTAAGAATAGAGACTCTAAGATAATTAATTATTAGGAAATCATGATAGACATTATTGATTTGGAGAAACACTAATTTTGTATATTTGGGAAAATTTTTTAGGAGGAGGAAATCACATTAATTGAAGAGTTAGAGTTGGAATTTGCTAGAGAAAATTTCAAGAGAAATTTTGTTAAGGTAAGTATGAACTTTTATTTGTTCCTTGAAATAATGTGACCTAGCATCTTTGAATTATTCATTCATATGTATATATATTTGTATATATAATATAAATGACTTGATCGATTTTCTTGGATCAAGCTCATATGATTCTTGTTTGTTAAATCCGATTTGAATGATGTTATATGATGATGGTCTTGCGACCAATATGCTTCCTATGAGATTGAAACCCCATGACCCATGGATAGAACGCTCTTCCCAATAAGAGTAAATTCATTGGTCCATAGTGCACTTTGGGAGCCCAGTTGATAGGTTTTTTATCAGTGTTCCACCTAGAAGGCACCTAGAGGGGGCCATGAGCTCTAGACGCATGCCTGGCCAAGCATGTGTGCACGTTAAGGTAGCAAGGCTACTAATACGTATGTTATGACATGAGATCAGTTCTATCAGATGAGATTTGATAATGCCATTCTTTGTGGGCATTTTATATTTCAGATATGAACCATGATTTGATTTGTAATATGATTTGATATAGCCCAATTATTATGAATACCCATGTTCCTTCAAGTACATCTTGTGATTCTTTCATACTTACATATGTATAAATATTTATTCATGAC
>CANXYC010042378.1:0-26086 GCA_948193065.1 Aleurites moluccanus
TCATTGTAAAATGTTCATATCTTACTGAGTTGAAGGCTCACTCCTTTTCTGTGGATTTCAGGTGGTAGTTTAGCTCGTGAGGGAGCTAGCCGAGAAGATCAAGCTTCTTGACCTTTTCATCCAAGAAGCTTTCATTGTAAAATCTTTTGTTATATGATTATGTATAATTATTGAATGGTATTACGACTCAATATGAAATCGAAGCATACTCTAGAGCTCTGTAGTTAGTCATTAGAGGATGATAATATGTTGATGCACGAATGGTTATCTTTTGGGTAAATCTTGTTCCTTAGTGATGTGAGATGTATCTTTTGATCAGTAAGGAACAAGAGAATATTATCATGAAATAGTATAGTAAAGGAATTAATTATGCTTGAATGGATTATGATATGTTATAGCATGATATTATATTTGATATAAATGTATATGAGATTCAGGATATGGGAGTTCTACGGGTTTATGGTGGCCTTAAGCCTACCCTTGCCCTAGGACCGTCGCACCACTAGAGTTAGGGTGTGACAGTGAGGATGATGGAAATGCAGATGCATAGGAGCAAGATTAAAGAGAGATTTTTGTGGGGAGCTATATTTGTATTAATTTTTATAATCTTACTGAAGTGAAGGTGTTTAATTAGGTTTAGATGTATTTTAAATGTTTGTAGAAAGTTACCATTTTGGGTTAAAATTTGTGGATGTAATTGAAGTAATTAAATATTGGTGAATGTATTGACATTAGTTTATGAATGAAAAGTATGTTTGAACTATGCTCATAACATGTTTGATAAAATGCCGATTAGAAGAGCTTAACTATGCACATTGCCTAATGTTCATTGCCTTGATTATGCACATTGCCTACATCAATTGTCATTTTGCTTTTGCCTAATATAATGTAATATTGTCAACTAACATGATGGAAAATTATAGATGTTTCAAAGTGATTCCACTCATAGGATAGAAAGAACAAAACTGTGGATGAATTTACCATTAACTTCTTTCTAATGCTTCATAAATTACAAAAAGTAGAGCATAATGCCATAAAGCATAACAATGGGTTGTATAAAAAAATGGCCTTTAACCAAGTTTAGTATGGTTTATAAAATTACAGTACTTAACAAAACAAAAAGTATGGCCAACACACATAATTGCATTCTCCACTGTATTCATTGTTATGTTGGCATCACTGACAATGTTCATACATTTATGTCATACATTTATGTCTTGAGTTAATGACTCTTACGTAGCTTGATATGCTTTTGTATAATTTTTTGCTTTGATTTTTTAACAATCTCCTCTTCAGTAGTTGACACTCTCTTCCCTTTCCTTTTCGAAGATGAGGGCTTCGCTTGGCTTGTATTTTTTGCTGTGCATTTGCCTACATTTAACAAGTAATAACTCAATATCAACAATTGTCATTTAAACCAAGCATTTTAACAACCTAAGTATAATTTTAATACCTGAAGTTATGAGGCTATGATAAACTACTTCCCCCACTTTTTGAAACCCTGCTTCCTATCTATCATAAACTTAGGTTCAGGCTCATTTCCAATTTTTTTATTTCCCTCAATATGTATTACTTTTTCTCCAGTGGTATTAGGCTGCAGTAAATGAACATCTTATAGACTTTTGATATTTTATAGTAATTTATATACTTTGGATTTAATTTATATTTAAAATCATAATGTTGGTGTCTATGTCAGTGCACACACCATAACTAACTAGAGGATTAATTGCAACTCCAAACTTTCATGGTTGAGTGGCATTGTCATAAGGAGGATTTTTTTTTTGTCTTGTATATGGTTGAATTGAACTAACAATAACAATTGATTTTTCTTCTTATAACCGACTGGTTCTTAGTAGAGCTCTGATATTTGATTCTTGTTGTTGATAAAACAAATATACATGATATTAATATAATATTTGTAAATCATAACTGACATGCACACACAATGTTAACATATGTTGCTTGATTAAAAAATGTCTTATCCATAGCCATTGGATGATTATTCACTGCATTCTCTTGTATATTCTTTTTACCACCTCTTGTTTACAAAAAGTTGTTGTCCCAATTAGCATATATACATTGATAATTAATTAATATAGATAATGTGGTTCTTACTTGGAATTTAGAGGGCCTTGATGGTTCAGGTAATTCTCTTTGCCTCTGATGTTGATGATGTTGTTCTGTCAATTCATGTATGTTTGTGGTACATTGTGATCCATTCCTTTCCTTCAACATTTTATATGTCTTGATATTGTGCCCATCTTATAGCATGATTGACAAGTCATTAACCTTCCTTTTCTAGATAGTTTAGTCCCACTTTTGACCTCATATTCTTCAGGTTTTCTATTATTTGTTGGTCTGCTAGATATTCTTCTGTTAAGAGGAGGTTGAGGTGGATCTATCTCATTTTTCTCTCAGAACTTATAGCTGTTCATAGGATCCATCATAAAAGAATATGTTTTTTTTATATGTTTCTTTCCTATATACATCATGAATCCTATCTTCTGGATTTTTTTTCTAAGTGATGAATAACACACATAGCATGGAGGTATGGAATCACTATCAATTGCCATCCTCTACATAGGCATGTTTGGTTCTTCAAATCAACCATATATGTATCCCCTTTATACTCCACTTCAAATCCTTTTTCTCCATTCCATAGCATGTGACACTTGGAATTGTCAACACAACTATCATACAATTTCTTTCTAATTCTAGGCCCAAAATTAGCTATCCATTTGTTACATATATCTGTATTAGTTCTCAACCTAGTCATCACCATCTTCTTAATATCTTTTAACATTGACAATATGTTATTCTCTCTAGCATCAACTATATTACCATTGAAAGCTTATATAAGGTTATTATCTACAATATCACATTTTACCTCTGTATTAAAATAAGCCTTGCACCAATGCCTTGGATGTGTATTCAAGATGTCGTCAAATCCCTTTAGTGTCAACTCCTTTAGCTCTTTCATGTTGGCTTCAAAATCTGACATGTTATTGGATTTTGCACAAAGCCAAAATTACTTCTGCAATGTTTTTCCTCTGTGTTTTTTCCTATAATTAGCATGCAAGTGCCTTACAACACCTGTGCTCTAGCTTAGGCAAAAATGTGCTCACAACATCTAATAGTTCTTGCTCAAGTCAACACTTTGTATGTAAGTAATTGTAAACCAAATTGACATTCTAAAAAAAATAAATAACCTCAGTCAATAAAATTATAACCGTACCTTTTGTTTGTCAGTAGTTCTAGTTCATCCATCCCCATCCTCCATTCCTAAGTCTTTAATAAGCGACTGAATAAACCATTCCTAATTGTCATAATTCTCCCTTATCATAACAGACCAAGCCACAGGGAACATTTGATGTTCTTATCCCTACCAACAACTGTAAGTATCTCTCCTTTCACAAACCCTTTGAGAAAATAGCCATCTTACCCTATAAATTTCTTACAACCAGTAAGAAGTCCCTTTTTTAGACAGTCAAATGAGATGTACATCCTCTCAAATATATGTAATTGGTTAGGTAAAGGCCTATACACTATCATTTGAGTTGTGCTTCCAGGATTTTATCTTTCTACTTCTCCCAAATAATCCCACAATTTGCCAAATTCTTCTTTCACATTACCCTTAAGCTTTGAAACTGTCAACTGCTTAGCTCTCATCATTTTTGTCAATGTAATTTTAACTTGCAAATCATCTTTCACTAATTTCTTCAAATCTACTAGCTTTATAGCAACAATACACCTATACTTATGGAAATAATTATTTGCAAATAGCTTGTTGTCACTTTGCTATTTTTGTATGAAATACAACATGTGTGTTCATCAATAAAAGTCTTCACAGGAAATACATTTTTGGGTTTATTCCATGAAGCATACAGGCAAAAAGGGCAATTCCTTTTCACACACTTAACTCTCATTTGCCCATTAGTATTCCTTTTAAGTTTTAGTTCTTCCCTTTCTTGGATTGAATACCTAGTTATCTCTTCTTTAAATTCTGCCGACCCATAACCTCTGTTACAAAATCATAATGCCCCTGAAAGAATCGTAATCCCCCTGACAATCAACATTTCAAATTTTTGTATGGAAAGCATTTTAATGCCCTTTACACAAAGGTAATGCCCGTTACATGAGCTAGGAAGCATTTCTCAAGGTTTTCTTCATTCTAACCTAGACAAAACTCATTCAAACTCTTAGGAACACATTCTAAACACATTATAGCTTAATATCAAACCTTTATAAGAGTGAATAAGACTCAAACATAGAATTCTATCATAAAAACATAGAGGAAAATCATCCAATACACAAGGTAACTCACTTAGAATCCATCCATTTTTAACTTAGAACATGCAATTCAAGTCTCAAGTACTACATTTTTCCTCCTTAAGAAAATTCATCCTCTAATTTTAGAGAACTTGTCTTATTGTTGAAATAAATGTAGGTACTTGGCTTGCATACTCTGCTCACTCTCCTAAGTGTATTCTTTTATTATATGGTTCTTCTATAAGACTTTAACCATTGCTATCTTTTTGTTCCTTAACCCATTAATCATTCTATCAACAATCGCCACTAGAACCTCTTCATAGGTCAAGTCTTGCTGAAGATCTATCATTTGTGCTTGTAACATATAAGAAGGGTTTGCAACATACTTTCGGAGCATCGACATATAAAACACTAAATGCACACTATCCAAATTAGGTGGCAAGGCTAACCTATTAGAAACCTCTCCAACCTTATCCAAAACTTCAAACTGACCAATGAATGTTAGAGAAAACTTACTTGTCTTGCCAAACCTTAAAACTTCTTTCATAGGTGAAACCTTGAAGAACACTAGATCTTCAACTGCAAATCAAAAGTCTTTCCTCTTTCGATCTGCATAACTTTTCTGTCGATTGAAAGCTATCTTCAATCTCTCTTTTATAAGTGTAACATTCTCTAATGTATACTGAATCAACTAAGGCCTTTCAATATATTTCTCTCCCACTTCATCCCAAAATAAAGGAGACCTACGTTTCTATGGTGTCTTTTACGGCGACGGTCCAAATTTGAATCTAAAGTAGATCGTAAGGATAACCAAACTGAAGAAAGGAGTCGCCACTTGATTAAAGGTGTAATTGAGACCACAAATATAGTGCATTTCCTTCTTATAGGAAATGAGTGATGATTTTATCCCTGACTGAGCACTAGGCCGCCTTATCTAGAGATCTAAGAAAGGAAATCGGGTATGGATTGGAGAAGGTGTTAGGCACCTTAGCTCGTCTAGCCATTGGCTAGCCTCTCTATTTAGCTAGAAGTCATAGGTGAAATAACTTAGGCATAATATTGAAGGAAACAATCTATAAGTCAAAAAGGGTAAGTTCTATAATGGCGCATGCTCAACTGTACCACAAACTAGACAAAGCATAATTCCCAGGAAAGATTGAAAAAGTCACAAGCGGTATCATTTAAAACCCAACTTCCTTAGACTGAATTATATAAGGTCTAATAAATTATACAATCTCACAAGACCATCCCTAAAGATTTCATAAAATATTTATTTCATAATATCAATTTGCACTAGCACTAAAGAAATGGAAGGAGAAATGAACCATCTAACCCTAATAACGAGATTTGCATAATCATTTCACATTATAAACATTCATTCATTCATTCAATCATCTTAAAATAAAGAAGTAGAAAGAAGAAAATTGAATTACTCAATTTGATACATTAAACAAAATATTTATACCTTAGACTTTGCCTTTTTAGGCCTTAATGCATTTTAAGCCCTAATGCATTTTAAGCCCATTTATCTTTTTATACTTGGGCCTCATAGGCCTCATGTTATTCATTTTATTTTTTTCAACCCTACATGATTAGCTCATACAACCCAAATACATGTACAATATACTTCACAAAATAACATACTGTGAAGGCTCGTCTGAGCATCGAGATGCTCTTTCAGGATGATTTCCTATGTATTAAATATAACTTTTGCCTTATATTTATAAATCATTTCTTTAACTTTTATTTTTACATTATTGTATAGTCACCACCCTTATTTATAAGGGAAAAGAAAGAAAAAATTCAATTTTGACTCTAAAGTATAACCCAAAGATAAAATCACTAGACCTTAGAACTGGGACCGAGTTTGGAGACTAGGATTTTTGTTTTAAATAACTCAAATTTGTCTTTCCATTTAATAATTGATTTATAAAAAATTTATTTCATGGGCAAGTTATAAGAATGACATTTATACATGAATGAAACATAATAAAACATGTAATTATAAACATCCATAACCTTAAAGTAAAAAACTAAAAGAAAAGTATAAAAGATCTAACTATTTCATCAAATCCTAAAAATAAGGGATGTCAACTCTAACCCTTATATGGATTCTAGATTAACCACACTTTCCCCAAAATTACATAAAGATAAAATAAAATATAAAATATAAAGTAATAAATTTGGAAAAATGAATTTTTTTGGTGTTTTTGGATTTGAAACTATAAAATAGCTTGCCTGCGTATCCCTTTGAATGGGAATCAAAACCTACGCAGTTCTCCCTTTTTACAAAGGGCTTATGTTTGATTTTTAAAAAAGTTTGATTTTATCTCTTCCATTTTATCATATTTTGGTTCTTTAATTGATGTTTTACCAATTTAAATAAAGGTAGAATAATAGATATGCAATTGATTTTGAGTTTAGAACACGATACCTTGCTTTGCAACTTGAGCGGAAGGTGTTTTAGAGTTCTTCTGGATTGAAGTTTCATCATGTTTGTTAGGGTAATAAAATTAGTCCAAAGGTCCGATTATTGTCCAATTTTAATTACTAAATGGAATTAATTAGTCAAATTAACTAAAAATGATGCTAAATTGACTCAAAGAGAGATCAACTTAGGTCTTTTATGCCTCCAACTCAAAAAGAGTTGAAGAAATCTACTCAAAATTAAAGAGAATTGAATCACTTATAATAAAGGAAGCTGAATAAAGGGAGAGAAGGGAGATCCAACTAAGGAAAACTCTACTTAGTTGTTCTGGTGTAATTTTTGAAGGATCACAGGTCTGGTATTTATAGGAAAAGGGCTGGGAGTCAGGCTAGATGAAATTTGATATGGGAATAAGAGGAAAATGTTGGAGCCTCTTGGCGGTATCGGGTTTTCTTCTTGGTGACATCCGGGCTTCATATTGGCAGCAAGAGGGCTTTTTAGTGGTGCCACCTCCAGTGGCTTATGGCACTACGACCAAAATTTCCACGTGGCGCCTCCAGCTTCTTTTGGTCTAATTTGTTAGATTCGAAGGCGGTTTGACCTCTGGTTGACGTCATTCAGTCTGGCACGGTCTGATTTATTTATATCAAAGTTAGTTTTGATCTCCGATCGATTGCCAATCAATCTAACGTGGTTCGAGTATGCTTGGGGTGTAAAAACACATGTTCACATCTGCCTTCATCGCTTTTACCCAAGTCTTGAAAGGTAAAAGTGATAGTAGTGAACCGAGTGAGTTTTTGTCTGCTTGAAATGAGATAAATGTAGTCTGACTGCATTCTAGAGTATATGTTGATATATCAGTCTATTTTGACAACTCTGAGCTTTCTTTTTTTATTTTTTCAGTATTTTCCTATTTTTGGTATTTTTTTGAACTACAGAAGAATCCCTTGTCTAATTCAGGTAAATGATAGCTCTGAAAATAAAGAAAAATCATACAATTTTGATGGCACTGACGGCATTGCATTCTGAGTTAAAATGAATTTGATATCGCGATTCTGGATTTTTCCAAGCTTCGAAGGGATATGATGGTCATTATTAAGATTCTCAAGAAGGCTATAAATAGGGGTGCACCCTTCCATTCTCTTCGTCTTCATTCATTTTCTTCAAATCACTTCTCTCTCTAAAGCTTATCTCTCTAGGATTTTCTCTCAACTTTTGGTATGGAATCCGAATATGAGTCTGCTTCAACAAGGGGTCACAAAAGCTATAAGGCTCAGTGGGAGAATGAAAATCTTGAGGATCTACTGTAGGAGCCTAAAGAGCACGTCTCCTAGGATGGCAAGATTGAGGTATTTTTTCTTTCTTCTGTTCTTTTTTTTTTCTGCATTGTGTTTCTTTTTCTTTTTTTTTTTTTATCATTTTGTACTTTTAGCATACGACCATTAGGAATAAGAGAGGTAGATCGAACCTTACTTACATAGTAGAGAACATAGGTACTGGTATATTGAGAGATTTGATTGAGTCAATTGAGGTTTATGTCATTCTTGGGACTCACACCCCCTTTTGAGAGCAACATTGCCTTGATAAAGGCATCGAATGAGCGGTGGTAAGATACCACTAATACCTTACATTTTCTATGTGGTGAGTATACTGTAACCCCTATAGATCTGTGCATGCTGATTGAATTGCAATTTGGATCTCGCCCACTTGAGATCTACCCCGACCGACGAGTTTTCTTTTCTTCTAAGGAGATGGTGAGATTACTAGGACATGATCTTTCCCATGTCTGAAGTACTATTACACATACATGGCTAAAGGCACGCTTGAGAGACATGGAGCCTTTTAGAGGAGAGCTTTCAGCAGCTGAGCCCGTTGCTCGCTTCATGATGCTGACATTAGCAGGTTACACCTTTGCTCACAACTATTGGGACACAGTTGATTTGAACATTCTTCCCAGCTTGAGACATATGATTGAATTGGAGCAATTCTGAGCACCATATATAAGGAGATGATTGATTTTTCCCGAGGAGCATTTACTTCTTTTGAAGGGACGTTCTTTATTTGGGAGGTACATTTCTGTTTTGCACCTGTTTTTAGATTTTTGCTTGTTATGATTGTCTACTTGTTTGACTCTTTTGCAATTTTTTAGCATGGGCTTATGAGTATTTTCCCATACTTGCCTTTACATTGGATGCTTCAAGGCTTGATGCATTCCCTACCAGTGTTAGATGGAACAAGGAATATAGGATGGGACCATCGGGGCGCAACTTCCACACTATCAGAGCATTCTTTGGTATATAAGGAAAATGGGTGGGTTGGTCGGCTTTGGATTGGTCATTTTGGGTTTGAATCAAATTCAGGTTAGGATAATTTTGGGTTTAGGTCATTATCGGGTAATATCATCATCGGATCGAGTCATCAATCAGATCGGGTTATTATTGATCCAGGTCATCTTTTGAGTCGGATAATCAACGGGTCAGGTTAATTTATGGGTTAAGTCATCATTGAGTTTGAGTCATCATTAGGTCAGGTTGTCAACAAGTTGGATCATCAAAAGATCGGGTCATGATCAAGTTTCGGTCATCATCATCGAGTTTTGGTCGTCATTAGATCGGATTATCAATGGGTCAGGTTGTCAACTACTTGGATCACTATCGAGTTTCGGGTCACCATCAGATTGGATCATCTTAATTATTAGGTTTATCGGTTTGGGTTTAGGGTGAATTTATTACAATAGACCACGTGCCCTTTAAAATCTAAAATCTTGATTTCATATGTAACATTCAATTATCAATTATGAGAATTAATTAGGCCACCAATTCACTATCTATTGACCCATGCAAATATTGATTTTAATTTTCAATGGCCATGTTTATCCACCAACCTAAAATAAAACCAATTGGTATATAATTTGTATATCCATTGCCTAATCTATTTTATGAAAAATTCAATTTAAAAATCCAACACATCATTAGCTATTGTGTTTCAATTAATATTTCTATCTATAATAAAAAAAAAATCATATTTCTTCTTATAACTAATAGTAATGGAGCAGAGTTTTAAGTGCTACCAAATTATATTAAATTAACTTTGCCCAATCATATTTATACATAAGTTATTTTAAGGAAAAGTATGGGAATATAATGTGATAATATACATATAGAACTATCTATATATACACACCACAAGAATTCATATTATTTTTTTTTAGAAAATTAAGAAAATAATTTTATAATTTAGATTTTTTTCTCATCTATAATTATATTGATATTTTAGATTTTTTTTTTAAGTATCGGATGGTTTCAGATCAGTTGATTTTTAATTTGGATTATCTCATATTTCAGTTATTTTGAGTTCGAGTGACCTTCAGATTGGGTCACTATTCGGGTTGGATTGCTTTTTGATATGGATTTTTCTGAGTTTGGGTCATTTTAGGTTGATTCAGTTTCGGGTTTGGGTCATTGTCAGATTTTCAGTCACTTAGGTAGGTCAATAAGCGGGTTTAGCGTCTCCTCTAGTCGATTCATTCACAGGTTCAAATTTTTGTCACATCGGTTAATTTTTAGATACGAGTCACTTTCAAGTTGGATAATTTGGATTTCAGATTATTGACTATTAAAGTCAAATCAGATCTAAGTTGGGTTCGGTGTCGAGCGTATCGAATCGAATCACCGAGTTCGGGTTTATTTTTCCATCTATATTCTTTGGCAGCCTTGATCTTTCTCAGGTAGCTATTGCTTCTTTTACCTCATTATTTCAATTCTAACTGGAAATACTGACTATGACTTGTTTGTGCAGAGGCGGACAACCCTTTCGCGACCAGGATAAAGCTGATGCCAGCTATGCTGCATAACTATTCCATTATGTTATTTTCTCGGTTGTTGCTTCGCTCTCCATTTAACGGACTGTATTATCTGGGGGAGAGAGTTAGAGTTCAGATATTGGGGGAATAGGTCACCCCCAAACATCCTCCGGTTGACATGAGGTGGGGCTCTGATATGCATGTTACAGATGATTCCTATGCTAGTTCACCTATAATTCTGTTCCTCCATTTTGAGATTCCTTATCCAGAGTTCTGCTAGACCCGCCTGATGAGCCGTGTTGGAGATCTATGCCAACTTTTTGTTCCTTCTACTGGACCTTCTGCTTTCAGAGCTTAGGCTGACATGCCTCTAGTGGGTACTAGTGCATGGGCATCTACTATGGCTCCATTAGTGCTAGAGTTCCAAGCTCGGGTGTGAGGCACAGTGATGAAGTTGCCTTCAATCCTTTCTTTGAGATTACTAGAGACATCCCCAATATCAGGGGTAATGGTCAAATGAGGATCTACCATGTTTCAGATGCGGTTCACCCTCTTGCCCCAGACTTTCCTGAGAACATTATGGTATATGTTTCTTCTTACCTTAAAAAATGATCCTTTGGTAATTTTTGTTGCTTACATTGTTCACATTATTGATGCAGATTCTGGATGGCTATACTCGACAAACTTATCGGATAAGTCACCGAAAGGAGATGGCTATCCCTTCCTTATTGATTTATATGGAGATTGACAAATAAGCTGTCACCAGGAGGATCCTTGGCATAGGAGAAAGAGAAACTGAGATTTTGATGCTATTTTCTTTCTTCTTTCTAAACTTTTGAGATGTACATGATGCTTATATTTTTATGCTTTATGGATGTTGGATGTATGCATACTATAACGGTTATGCACCCTCTATTTGAATAGGTGTTTATGTAACTAATATTTTATGTTATCATACAAAAATTATGCCACTTTGATGCAAGATCATTCTAAAAATTTATGCGATGCATGTCCTAAAATGTCTCAAAAATCCCATATTAAAGTTTCTCTGCTTGAAAACCCTAAAAATAGAGTTGCCATCAACAAGAATAAGGGTTGCCGCCTAAAGGAAGGGCATTTGCCTTTAAAGAAAAGGGCATCTCCTGCCAATGAGGAGCTGTGCATATGGCCGTGTCGCCAATAGACTTGGAAGGTACCGCCAAGAAAGGCTTGTGGTGCCACTCGCATCCTCATCTGATTTGGTTCGATATTTGTCTATTTAAAGCCCTATTTCTTGTGCAAAAGTCATTCTACACTACTTTCTTCTTTTCCAATAATTTTCTTGCACTTGTTCTCTGCTTTTTAGAGTCAATATTTTTTCATAGAGCCCTACTTCAACCATTATATATTCCTATGGACCAAGAACCTAGACAAGGTTGATAGGATTAACTTAGGTAGGTATGGGATCTATTTTGTTTTGACCTTGAGAGGAGTGAAAATGGACTGAGACTTTATGAATGCTTGTCTGAACTTATGGGATCCAGTTGACCATATATTCTATTTTAGAGCTATTATAGAGGAGATGTGCCTTACTTTCAAGGAGTTTAGTGTTATTTTAGGTAGCAATTCATATGTTGCTTTAGCTGTTCTAGAGATCAAAGTATGACATTTTCTTCCTTTTAGGAGGCTTCTGGGTTTGGGTTATGACTTGGCTAGTTCCATGGTTCAGGATGATCAAGTTAACCTCACTATAGTGATAGAGGAGTTCCAGGACCTTAGGGATCCCTGAAGGAAGAAGTTCAGGATGCTAGCTCTAGTTTTCTATTTAATAGCTGGATATCTATTTTTAGCTCATTTGGCTGGGAAGATATACAGATAATAGAGTTGGTGAATCAAATGGAGCAGGGTTGTTCCATTGCAAGTCTGCTTCTATCTGAGACCCTTCTTAGCTTAGATGCTAATTATAGAGTAGTGAGATCTTGGTCGGTGAACCCAATCATTCTTTAGGTACAAAACTTCTTCTTTTCTTAGTTCTTTTCTGCTTAGATTCCTTTCTTAATTTCTGATTTTTGCTTTAAAATGACTTAGGTCTAGTTAAAGGATCATCTTTCAGATAGGCTGCCCTATTTTGCTACTAGGTACTGCATGCGCAGGACCTTGATCTATTTTGATACTCAGAAAAAGTGGTCTTCGTGGCTATTGGAGCTAGATTCAGAGGATTTCTTATGGTATTGCTCATGGTATGGGATCAGTTCCTTTATCATTATAAGCTATGGCTACATGATGGTTTACTTGATGGTATAGTGTTGACCACATTTTATCAGTGTACTAGGTTTCTGAGGCAGATGGGTCAGTCCCAGGGTATCCCACTAGAAGGGTTCATTTTTCCTACATCTCTTATTACTAGTGCTGTTGCCCAGACCATAATGAATAGCTGAAGGAGGTCCATACGTTTTGTTAGACCAATTGGCTTATCAGATGAGCTGGAATGATATAATGCATGGTTTATCATTTCGATTTGGCCTATTAAGAAGATTAGGCGAGTTACCTTGATAAAAGAGCTGGAGGCAGGGATGAAGACAGATGACTCACCTATACCTATGAGTGACATAGAGGCATTAGCTGGTGGAGTGACAGAGGTGATAATAATGGATTTGCCTGACTAAAGTGATTAAGAGAAACCAGTTGATGCTAGAGACTCTGAAAAGGAAGTTGGAGATTGTGGATCTGGGAGACCAGTTGATGATGATGATGGTGAAGATTATGATGATGATAGGGACATCCATCTTATGAGAAAGAAAACTCATAGTTAGAATTTTATTTTTTAGCTCTTGTCCACCTAGGATTACTTTAGGACTTTTGTTTTGACTTGAATGTTTTGACACTTGTTTGGACTCGGGATTTTTTTATAATTGAATAAAATGAGACAGGAGTTTATTTTTGACATTTTGCCATAATGAATAAGACACGATCTATGCCTTTTTAATTCTTGTCAGATTAAGGATAACCAAAATGAGACATCTTTCTTTTCCTTCTTTTTTCTCTCTCTCTTTCTTTCTTTTCTTTTACTTTATTTTGTATTGCTCTAATTTTTGCCTGAGCCATCCTATTCAAGTTTTTGACTCGCCGAGCTGCTATAATTTTTGCCTAAGCCACCTTATTCAAGTTTTCAATTTAGCGAGCAAGAGTCAATTAACTTTGGTATAAAAAATAATGATTTTATTTTGAATTGGACCGTACTCAAAATGGGTTGCCTACGTATCTTTGTAATGCTTTTACATTTTAATTTTTTTTCTCAAGAAAATAGGTCCTCATAGTTCTGTTTATATAACTCACTATCACTATACAATGTATCTTTTTAATTGATCTAAATTACATGGATTTGCTAATCCATAAGTATGACTCATCCATCAAACAAAATCTTCTTGCGTATGTAAAGACCAACCCAATTAGGTCGAAACTTTTCCTTTGGATCATGAACCGGAGCTCTGATTTCCTTTAAGACCAAGTTTTCTTCTTCTAACCTTCTGTCGGTCACCCTTTTATTGAAATGTCTGGCAAGCCTTTATTGATAACCCTGAATATGATACAAGGCATCCATCCTTTTTCTCGTCTATAACGTTTAGCTAATCATGATACCCTCTGATCCATTATACTTCATCCAGCTGAATTTTATGCATAACCTTGGTAGATAGGATTTGCATCTCAATTAGAAGAATTACTTCCATGCCATAAACTAAGGAATAGGGAGTTTCCTCGAATTAGGGTGCAGATGGAAGTTTGATATCCTCACAATGCATATGGAAGATGCTCGTGCCAATTCTTGTGGCCAGTAATCATTTTCTACAGGATAGTCTTGAGAGTTTTGTTCACTATTTCGACTGCCCTGTTAGTTTGTGGACAGTAAGGCGAAGACCTGTGATGCTAGATCTTTTCCCTTTTGAAAAGATTAATTACTTATTTTTGGAAATGCTAGCCATTGTCCATTATGACATTGAAAAGTAACCCATATCAACAGATTATATTGGTTTGAATGAAATGTGCTACCTTTTCAACATTCAACACCTGATAGGAGGCTGCTTCCACCCATTTCGTGAAGTATTCAATGACCACCAATATATACTCGTGCTCATTTTAGGATTTTGGATTGATTCGACCAATGATATCTATTCCCCAAGTTGCAGTTTACTGTAGTGGAATATGAGGTCTTTTTTATAATTTGGCAAAATTTGACACTTATGGCATTTTTGTACATACTTAGCACAATCCTTATTCATGGTTAGCCAAAAGTATACCAAATTCGTAATCTTCATTGCCAAGGCTGTCACGACCCATTTTCGGATCATGACGGTCTTAGGGTGCAGGAGATGCCAGAGGCGATCGGCACCTGTAAAACCCTCCAATCACCTCAGTACAATCTCATACTATAACAATATAGCAGCGAAATCATCTACCATCAATTACATATCAAACTTTAATCACACACTCATATAAGCACTATTTATTCTGTTATTCTGTAACTTTCTGTAATTACCAAAGTCATATTATTAATTAATCTTCAATATACCTATACATACATGTTAATACACTAACTATATCGTACATAACCCATGGAGCAACTATGATATGAACATACAAAATAATACAGTGTTAAATAATTACACTGATATAAAAACTACAGAATCCACAGAGAGTCAAAAAGCTAGGATATCTGCCTCCTACTCGGCACCTGGAGAGGGAAAGACTGAAAGGGTGAGTATATATGATACTCAGTGAATCTAATATGCATCGACCAATAAATGGATAATGGAATATCAATAAACAATAGGCAGATGAGATAAAAAAATCAATTTACTCAAAATCTCTGGATACAGAGTCAAGTACAGAATATGACTGTAAGTCAATAATCACATCAATAGAGAGTTTATCACATGGATAAGATAGATAATGATAGATATAAAGCCATACGTATAGAAATGTGTCAAGCACAAATCATCTCATATCAATAAATATAAGACGGATCGGGACTTATGACTAGGACTCATAGCCCTTCCCAGTTAAAATATAATAATATACATTGTGCACAATGCTGACAGTATGAACTCACTACCTTGTCGGGGTGGCAACTCTGTCAAATCACCTCAGAATCAATAGAATCAATAAACATATCAATATATACCATTTCAAAATAATGGCATCGCCAAGTATCAATACCTCATCATATATCAATTCAATGAACAATAAAATCAATAAGATATCAATAACAATTGATTATATAATGACCAAATGTCTAACAACCAACAATGGAATCAAACATAAGTTGGTCATTTACGGTAAAAAAGTTGACGCAATTGGCATGCCATTGTAATACCCTAGAAAGTCATAACTTATATGCATTCTTAGTATGTAGTTTAAAAGTATTGAAATGATGAGAAATAATTTTAGAGACACAGTTAGAAAGCGAATAAATTACTTTTCTGAAAATCATCGGTGTCGGGAACACTGCCGATAAATTAATTGTCCGATCAACAGAAGAATTTCTGATTCTGACCAGGGGTAAAAGATCACATAAATGCAAGTGTAATTTTGGTAAAAAGAAAGAGATGAAAAACATTTATGAATACTGAAAAAATAACCAATGGCAAAATCGTAAATAAATAGAACTTCGAGGAAAATAGTGAAAATTGGTCTGTCTGGATTTCAGAATGACTCTGAAATTATTTTTTATAAATAAGTATAAATTAAAATAAGCCTTTTAATTCCCCACTTTAAAATCTAAATCCCAGTAGAATTGTCAGAATAAATTACAAAAGAAGTTGGGGTCAAAGTATGATTACTTGAAAGTTTAAGGACTAAAATGTAATTTGCCATTATGACTTAATATAAAAACAACACTTAGTCAAATTTCTATCATCTTCTTATTCTCTTCACATGGTGGCTGAGCCCTTCCTTGCCATTCTTCCTCCATTTCTTCTTCAATTTCCAACCAAAAATCCATAGAAAACTTGGGATTTTTCTTCATTCTTTTATTTCCAACTCATTTCTTCATTGGAATCACAAAGGAAATCAAGAATTTTGGACTTCATCATTTCGGCTACTTCATCCATTTTAGGAAACCAATTGATTTGTTTGATTTTATTGTTTATTTAGATGATTTAAAGGTTGAATTAGATGGGTTTTAGGTTAGATTGCATCAATTGATGCATTTGGGTAGAAATCCCTCATTTGCTAAACCTAATTGAAGTTGTGTGATTGAGCTTGACTAATTAGTGTTAGTTTGTGTTGTTTAAGCTTCGAATATGTTAATTGGAGGCTATTAGATGATTAATTGATGGTTATTTTGGTATAGAAAATAAAGATTACACAAGTTGCCATATTTGCCTCCTTTGAAGCTTTTGGGTGAAAATAAATTTTCCAAAGCAATTGGAAGATATTCTTCTTCTCTTCACATAGTGGCTGAACTCTTCCTTGCCATTCTTTCTCCATTTCTTCTTCAATTTCCAACCAAAAATCCATAGAAAACTTGAGATTTTTCTTCTTTCTTCTATTTCCAACTCATTTCTTCATTGGAATCACAAAGGAAATCAAGAATTTTGGACTTCATCATTTCAGTTACTTCATCCATTTTAGGTAACCAATTGATTTGTTTGATTTTATTGTTTATTTAGATGATTTAAAGGTTAAATTAGATGGGTTTTAGGTTAGATTGCATCAATTGATGCATTTGGATAGAAATCCCTCATTTGCTAAACCTAATTGAAGTTGTGTGATTGAGCTTGATTAATTAGTGTTATTTTGTGTTGTTTAAGCTTATAATATGTTAATTGGAGGCTATTAGATGATTAATTGATGGTTATTTTGGTGTAGAAAATAAAGATTACACAAGTTGCCATATTTGCCTCCTTTGAAGCTTTTGGGTGAAAATAAATTTTCCAAATCAATTGGAAGCCCTAGGTGAGTTCTATATTCATCATTTAACATGTCTATCGCCTTAGAATTGAAATTGTAAACCTTATGTAAAACCTCCCTTTTGGCCTAACCATGTGTTACTATTCACGCCTTTGGTTTTGTTTGATTTTTTTTTTGTAATTCCTATGCCATTTTGATCCTTTTGATGTTGTTTAATATTGTATATTTGTTGCCTATTGTGTTGCCTACAATGTGAGCTTATTGTTGGATGAATTGGGCATGCCAACTTTGCACCAAACCCTAACCTAATGGCTTGCCCTTTTGTGCCCACCATGTGTTTGATGAATTGCCTAGTTGTAATTCCATAGGCCTATTACAATTTTCTTCCATAGGCCTACCATTTGAAAGCCATCGTCACCAGCGACATTGGCATGCCAATTGGCCTACCGATTTCCTTTGTTTAGCCAACCTTTGTTCCATACCTTTGTTATTTACCAAACTGATTATCATTGAATGTATATCATATATTGCAATGCCATTGATTGAATTGATACTTGATTTGAATGATATTTAGCTTATTACCTTTGATGATACCATTGTTGCATAATGGTGTCTATTGATATGTTTCATTCTTATATTGACCCTAATATGGCTTGACAGAGCTACTGCTCCGACAGGGTAGTGGGTACATACTGTCGGCGATGTGCACATTGTATTACTGATGCCCTAACTGGGAAGGGTTATGGTCCTGGCTATAAGACCTGATAAGTCTTATGCTTGTTGATACTAATATTACTAGAGACTGTATATTTGCATATAGTCCATACTGATACTACTGGAGACTGTATGTTTACCTATAGTCCATCCCTTTATCTGTCTTTCCTTATTATACCAAACCTATGATATGTTTATAGACTATTCTATCACCTTCTATTATTGATTATGTAAACTGTTTATATTGACCTATTGATATCATTGTTCCATCTGTTACCCAGTATATTTATTGGTGATGCATATAGATTCACTGAGTATCTTATATACTCACCCTTTTTTCTGTTTAACCATTTCAGGAGGGAGTAGATTGCAGAATCCCATCTTCAGACATCCGAGGATTTCTGCTTACTATTGATTAATGTAATTATTATATATATTGTGTATTTTGGTGTTCATGTTCTAACTGCTCCATGGAGTATATATGAGTTAGTAAGAATATGAACATGTAGATGTATGTGATGATGTTTTATGGTATATGATGATAATATAATATGTTATAATATTTGTTACAGCCAATTGCACTAGATTACAGAAAGAATTACAGAATTGCAGAATGAATAGTAATTAAGTAAAATAAATAAATAATTAATGGTTATAGATTATGCATGTGATACTAGGTTCTACGGGTGTCGGTCACCATTGGCATCTCCTACATCCTAAGACTGTCGCGATCCAAAAACGGGTTGTGACAGCCATTGTCGCTGGAGATGATGGCATTCAAATAGTTGGCCTATGGATTTTTTGCTAGGCATTTTATCAAACACTTGGTGTGCAATCAACAATAGACATTTTGGCAAGGTTTTGGTGTAACATTGACATTGCCCCAATTGTCAACAACAATACACATTGAAATAAATTCCATAGGTATTATATACACATCAATAAACATCATTAAATGGGTCAATTTGGCATAGGAAAACAAGCCAAAAACCAAGGCAAAATTAAGGCAATTTGCCCTAAAGTGGTTAGGCCACTTTTGGATTTTTACACATGGATTCCAATTAGCATTTTAATATTTTAGGCATAACATATGATGCATAAAAGACTCACCTAATTCTCCAATTCACCAAGCAAAATTGGTTTGTCACTAATTTCTTCAAATTCCTCAAAGTTGGCAAAATGTGCAATTTCCTCCAATTGAATTTTCTATAACAATCCAACCATCAATTATTCATCTATTAACTTCCAATTAACTTATTCTATACTCAATTTACATATACTAATCCATTTACACAAAATCAATTCATACAACTTAGGTTTAGGGTTTGAAAATTGGGCAAAAATGCTATATGCATCAATTGATACAATTAAACATATTACCCAATCTAATTAACATCTAATAACCCTAAATCAACCATAAAATTAAACAAAGCAACAATTTACCTTAATTTGATGAAATGGCCGAAATCCCCAAGTGCAATTTTCTTGAATTTTTCATGTTTCCTATGGATAGAAATTGATGGAGGATGGATTATATGGTGTTTAAATCAAGTTTCCATGAATTTTCCTTAACAAAATGGAAGAAAAATCAATGAAAAAGGATGATGCACATTTCGGACAAGAAGAGAAGGAAAATAGCCAAAAAATTTCTAAGTATGGCTTATATAGTAAATCACATTTAGCAAATTTCCTTTTGGTCCTTCAACTTTCCTTAAATTGTGCTTTTGCCACATTTTCCTTCAGTAATTTTTTCTGACAATTCCATCGGGATTTGGATTTCAAAGTGAATATTCAAACATCTTATTTTTATTAATACTATATAATAAAAATAGTTTTAGAACTGTTCTGAAACTCAGATTGTCCAAATTTCACTATACCCTTAAAATTTCATTTATTTACAGTTTTGCCATTGCTTGCGATTTCAATGTTCCTAAATATTTTTCACCTCTTTCTTTTTACTGTATTTTCACATGCATACACATAAGCATTTACCCTCTAGTCAGAATTAGAAATTCATCTGTCGACCGGATTGTTATTCTTGTGGCAATGATATCGACACCGACATTTTCTGAAAAAGTTTTTCGTTTTAACTCTAACTGAGTTTTTAAAATTATCTTTAGTCATTTCGATAATTTCAAACTACATACTTAGAACTTTAATAGTAAAAACATGGTAAGCTTTTATAGGGTATTACAAAGGCAAAACCATTCATATGCGATCCCTGCTCTTCGCCATGAACCCATTCCATGATCTACTAAGCTTTTTCTTTCATCACACATCTAAGGTGGATATTATTCCATGTTCTTCTATACAACACATCACCATTCGGGATGAAGTTGCTAGCAAGCTGCCTTAGTGTTCTGCGGTCTAATTTTGATGCCCCTTCTGGATATTGTTGAGCTTTTATAAAGTTGAATATGTCCCAAAACCACGGTTTCCCATCGACTAGTTGAACCTACTTGCAAATAGTATCATACCGTGGTTGTCGCCATACTTCGATGACCACTAGTCAAACTATCTCTATACCCATCATATCTATCATGGAAGCTAGATTTTCCAAAGTATCAGCAAACTGATTCTTAGCTCGAGGTAAGTAATGGAAAGACAATTCATGAAAGTTTTTTGCGATATCATTTACCTACTGAAAGTATGGTATCAAATGTTCTTCCCTTATCTTCCATTTACCAAGAGCTTAGGAGGCAATCATATTGGAATCCCCACATACTTCTAGGTAATCAATTCTCATATTGACAATGCATTCTAACCCGTATATGCATGCCTTGTATTTAGCTTTATTATTAGTTAACTCAAAGGCAAGTTAACAGCCATAGGCAAATGATCCCCCATATGGTGTAACTAAGACAACACTAGCTCTGAAATCCTTGTTATTAGCTGCACCATCAAAATATATTTCCCACATTTCTAGCTCTATTTCTATGATATCTTCATCTAGGAATTTAGGTTCAAAAGAATCATTGCTCTATATAGGAGCTGCAACTAACTAGTCAGCTATGATGCTTCTCTTAATTGTCTTTCTTGGGACATACTTCAGATCAAATGCCACGAGAAATGCCATCTATCGTGCCATTTTGCTGTCAAGAATTGGCCTTTCCATAAGGAATTTCAAGGGGCTCTTATCAGCGATCGCATATGTGGTATATGAACCCAAAATAATGTTGCAATTTATGACATACCCAAACTAGGGCTAGACACAACTTCTCAATCTGATTGTATTTGAGTTCATGTACAAGCATGCGCTTATACAAGCATGCGCTTACTCAAGTAGTATATGGCATTTTCTTTGTAGGAATCCGTTGCATTATGAGCGAGCATTGCGCTTATAGCTTGTTGACTTACAAACAAATATAAGAGCAAAGGTTTGCCTAGCCTCTTAGGCTGAAGAACAAGGGGAATTCAACATATATTCTTTAATCTTCTCAATGGCTTGCTGGCAATCATCATTCCACTGCTTAGGGGCTCTTTTTTTTTTTCAATAGCTTGAAAACAGGACCACATATGTCAGCTAACTAGGCGATGAACTGACTGATGTACTTTAAGTGTCCTAGGAAACCCTAAATCTCCTTTTTTGTTCTCGGAGCTGGCATTTCCAAAATTGCCTTTGACTTGGCTGGGTCAATCTCTATTCCCTATTTACTAACCATATATCCTAGGAATAATTCAGAAGATGCACCAAAGAGACATTTAGCAGGATTCAGTTTCAAGTTGTACTGTCTAAGTTTGAGAAAGAATTTTCTTAATACATTCAGGTGCCCTTCCACCATTTCAAACTTTATATCACCGTGTCATCCACATAAACTTCTACTTCTTTTTGAATTATGTCATGAAAATGGTAGTTGCCATCCTTTGATAAGTTGCCCCTGCATTCTACTGGTCAAACTGCATAACCCTATAGCAGTAGGTACCCTATTTTGTGATGAAGCTTGTCTTTTCTTTATCAGGGGGATTGATCTGAATATGATTATAGCCCGTATACAAGTCAGTCAAAGAGACTACTTTAGAACTTGCCATGTAGTCTACCATAGGTCAATGTGAGGTAAAGGAAAGTCATCCTTTGGGCAAGCTTTGTTCAAATCCCTGTAATCCATATATATCCTCGCGTTTCCATCTTTCTTGGGTACTAGGATTATATTTACTAACCATAAAGGGTATGTGATGGGCTCGATGAACTTGTTCTTTAATAGCTTAGAAACTCCTTCTTTAATCTTTAGTGACAATTCTACCTTTAATCTTCTCAACTTCTATTTGATAGGCTTAATGTGGTCATAAGTTGGAATTTTATGTACTGCAATACTTGAGTTTACTCTAGTCATATCTTCGGGTTGCCATGCAAAATAATCATCGAATTCCAAAACCTTTTTGGACAAGGAATCTTTATCATGATATGAAGATACATTATATGTGTGTTTTGGATCATCTTATGTGCCAAAATTAATTGATTCTTTATTTTCCTTTTTTATTTCATTTTCATTTGATGTCTCATTCTGATTGGATTCATGAAATGAAAAATCTGGCAAATAAATATAAGAGGAAAATGGAAATATTTTATTATGACTAAAAGTCTTATCATCATGGGTTACATCAAAGTTAAAAGAAAGACCGAAAAGGTCTTTTATAGACTCATAACTTTATAAGGAAAACAATGACTCAGATGGCTCGAACGAAGTTTTTGACTCAAATGACTCGGACTTGGGTTCAGACTCCAGCTCGGTTATCTTTTCATAATACCAATTTTGTGGTAGGGAAAAAGTAGTCTGGATCAAATTTGTAGGGTCTGCTTCTACTCAGCATTCAATCATTAAAAACTTGCTTAAAGAGAGTAGATTCCTTGTTTTCTTCTTAATCTTTCTCCAATATGTAAATTGGCTCGCATTCTTCTAAGTTGAGCCTTACAACAAAGAAAATTTCAAACCTTGGGATCAATTTCTTGGTTAAAGGGTAATACCAAGGTTCAGGAAAACCAAAATAAGAGAAATCTTCTATCTCTTTCATAAAGTAGCCATTTAAAGTTTTAAAGTAAGGGCACATTTGCCAATCAGTGGTTCATCTTTCTTTTTAGCTTTAGCCTTTAGCTTAGCATTCATCTGAATCTCCTCTACCTCCTTACTCTTCTGCTTATTGGCGGAGACAATATTGGAAGTGGAGGCATCATTCTGCTTATGCCTTTTATGGTTTCTCTCCAGTGATGTGGCACTATGTTCCTAAGTTTTTCTCATGGATGTATGGAGAGGATTTTCCTTGTCTTGAAAAAGATTCAAAGACAGATAAGGATCAGTGTTTGTGCTTATTTCTAGCTTGATCTGATCAATGGGTTCCTTTATGCTATCCAAGGATTTGGTTAAGTAGGCCATTGCATTATGGAAAATAGTATGTTGAGCACTTAGGGCTTTACAAAAATAAGCATGTTGAGTAGCTAAACCTTTGTTGAAACCATTTTCTTACTCGGCCAAGGCTTTGTTAAAGCGGATTTGTTGAGCTCTCAAGACAGAGTTGAGCATAGCTTAAAAATTTTCCTCTTATTTCTTTAGGAGATTGATGAGGAGTGTGGTTATGGCATCTATATCAATTGGGTTGGCCATTAGTACCTTCAAAAGATAAGAACCATGTGTTAAATCTAGTTTAACCAAGGTTTAAATGGGTTCCCTAATGTAAGATAGCATGGTCATCTTAGTTGGGCTTATGGGGGTAAAAAAGGCTTTTGGTGTACGTGGGCATTGAATCATAGGTTCTCAGTCCAACTATTATGGATGCATAAACATGGCATGGATGCATGAACATGATATGGGGAAAAAGGTTTCATGGTGATAGCTTAACAACATTCATTATAGTATATGGGCCCTAAGGTCCAAGATCTAAGTTCATTATATGAGGGCTAAATAGATTGGATAAAAAGGTACCCTATCACAATAGGGCAGTGATATACCTAACCACATATGAAATAAAGAGTTTCTCGTGGGTCCAATAGTACTACTGTCTATTACACTTCAAAAAGATGGAAGATTCATGATAGGACAAAATCTTTTGATATCTCCCAATATACTCAAAGAGAGTTGTCAGGTCTATGCTACTCGTTATTCAAAGGTTTTGATTCATAACTGGTTATGCAAAGTGATGCATGAAAATCAATAATTAAATAAAAAGCTAAAACAAAAATTACTTCAAAAAAGTGTATTTATTTTCTTTCAAACCAAATAGTAGTCCTTTTAACTGTTAGAAAAAAATTATCCCCAGTAGAGTCGCCAATTGTGAGGCCTTGCCCGAGCACCGAGATTCTTTTTTGATGTGAATTCCCACACATTAAAGGTAACTTTTGCCTTACATTTGCAAATCATTTATTTAACTTTTCATTTTAAATCATTATAGAGTCACCACCTTTATTTTTAATGGAAAAGAAAGGAAAAATCCAATTTTGACTCCAAAGTATAACCCAAAGATAAAATCATTAGACCTTTGAAGTGGGACTGAGTTCGGGGACTAGGTTTTTGGTTTTAAGTAACTCAAATTTGGTTTTCCATTTAATGATTGATTTATAAAAAAGTTATTTCATAAGCAAGTTATAAGAATGACATTTATACATGAATGAAACATAATAAAGCATGTAATTATAAACATCCATAACATTAAAGTAAAGAACAAAAAGGAAAGCATAAAAGATCTAATTATTACATCAAAACCCAAAAATAGGGGATGTCAACTCTAGCCCTTATGGAGATTCTAGGCTAATCACACATTTCCCAAAATTACATAAAGATAGTATAAAATACAAAATATAAAGTAAATAAATTTGGAAAAAGGAAGGTTTTTTTACTGTTTTTGGATTTGAAACTATAAACAGCTTGCCTGTGTATCCCTTTGAATGGGAATTATAACTCATTGTGAACACTGGTTTTTCGCACCCCTCAGACTCATGCCAAGCCGACCGACACTCACCGAAACCAAACCCTTGCTCGGACGAACTCAAAAACACGTCGGATCAAAGTCGGACTCGGGTTGCCACCCTCAGTGGAGGGCGGTGCTGCCCTTTTTAGGAGGTGGTGCTGCCGCCCCCCTTGGGAGATACCGCTGGTCACCAAAGTGGCTATTTCCCTCCTTCTTAGCCCGTGCTGCCAAGAGCCTTGGCGGCGCCGTTGCCCCCTCCAGTGGCACCCCCCTTTGCTTATAAATGGAGACCCCCCATTCATTATTTATACGCACCGAAATCCCTTGAAATCAATTTTCCTTCTCGGATTTCCTCTATTTCTCTCTCATACACCGATTTCTTCTTATTTCTTTAACTCTATTTGAGTTTAAAGAATAATCAATTCGGGGCGAGTGGAGCCCAAATTTCTTTAGTTCTCTTTGAGCTAAAGAAGGACCAAATCAGGGGCGCGTGGATCCTCAAAATTATTTCTAACAAAATCACTCTGTTAATTTGCTTGTTTTGAATTATCAGATAAAAAGACAATCTGACTGTCTTTCGGGGCTTCAACCAATCCAAAGTGGAGCTTCGATCCAGAAGGACAATCTTACCGTCGCCTTCCCAAAAAGCAAAGGAGCAGGTATCGTCTAATAACTTTTCCTATTTCTGATAGAGCATCACAATAGGCAAATCTCCTTTATTTTGGTAGAGCATCAAAATAAAGAGTCCAAAACATGATAAGTTGGGCATAAATCAACCCTCCTTCGCAAGAAGGGAGAACTGTGTGGGTTTTGATTTCCATTCAACAGGATACGCAGGCAAGCTACATAAGGGCTTCAAATCCAAAAAGATCAAAGCGATCTCTTTTCTATTAAGTAACTACTTTATTGAATGTATTATTCGGGGAATGTGTGATTGACATAGAACCCATAAGGGCTAGAGTCGATATCCTATATTTTGAGATTTCTTGAATTGTAATAATTTAATTACCGCTCTCTTAACTGCTTTACTGCTTTATTTTCGCCTAACTTGCTCATGCATCTATATATATCATCCTATTAAACTACTC
>CANXYC010042487.1:0-11565 GCA_948193065.1 Aleurites moluccanus
GGGTGGTTATAAAATCAAGAAGAAAAAAATGACAGTAAAAGGATCACAGTGTACTATGATGGGGAAGGATGTAAATGGAGAATGCATATTTTAGTGGTGCCAGATGATATCACTTTTATGGTGAAAAACTTACAAAGTGAATATTTATGTGAGAGGGTGGCTTCTAACAAGAATAAGCTTGCCAACACCAAGTGGATCTAGAAGAAACTGAGTGACAAATTGAGGGCAGATCCAAGTATGAGTCATGATTTAATGACTCATGAATTATCAAGTAATTGGGGAATTAGTCCACCTGTGTGGCAACTTAATAGGGCATGACATAAAGCAAAGGAGGAGAATGAAGGAATACACAGTCACAGTTATGCTCAAATTCCAAAATATATTGAGCATCTTAAAAAATATAATGCAAATACCTTTGTGAAGTTAGAAGCTAAACCAAATAATGATTCAAATCAAGAATTTACCTTCATCAAGATTTTTGTTTGTTTCCATGCAATGAAGTTAGGATTTTTAGAAGGTTGCAGACCATTCATTAGGCTAGATGGGTGCCATCTGAAAGGGTCCATTTGGGGGATGTTTCCTAGCTGCTATTGCTTTGGATGGCAATAAAGATATTTTACCATTAGCTTTTGGAATAGTGGAATCAGAATGCACCGAAACTTGGTTTTATTTTCTGGACTGTCTGTATCAATGCATTGGTGGAGGTAGTGATGACAAGCCACTTACTTTCATGTCTGACAGGCAAAAGGTTAGTGTCTTTAACCTTAACTTTCATTAATGTTGTTTTAGTTCAAAACGTTAACTGATACACTTTATTTTCATTGATTATAGGGTGTGATTGAGGCTATTAGGTAGATATTTCCAGATGCTTCCCACAGATTTTATGCCAGAAATCTGTTTATGAATTTCAAGAAAACTTTTCCAAGGTTGTCATTAAGAAATGCATTATGGCAAACAATGAGAGCAACACATAGCAAATAATTTTTTACTGCTCTGGAGAACCTAAAAAATAAGAAGGAATGGCAACCATATGTGTGGTTATTAAAGATAGTGGACCAAACATGCATATTGGGCAAAATGTAAGAGTGAACATTCAACAAATAACATGACTGAATCCTTTAATAGTTGGGTAGGTAAGCTTAGATTTGTTTATATAATTAAATTGCTTGACTGTTTAAGGCAAAAGTGTATGGTTAGGTTACAAAATAGATATTCCAAAAGTTATACATGGGAGGACAAAGTTTGTCCAAGGACTAGGAAAACTTTGAATAACTTAATTAAGATGTCTAGATGTTGTAAGTTGATGCCTAGTAGGAATGATGAGTTTGAAGTTTTAGAAGGTCCACTTACATTTAGTGTGAATCTAAATACAAAAAAATGTAATTGTGGTTGGTGGGAGATATCAGGACTTCCTTGTAAGCATGCCATAATTTGTATTGGATACAAGAGAGCTAAGGTTAATGATTATTGTCTTGTATATTTCACTGTTGAGACTTATAGAAAGACTTATGGTGGTATTCCTCATCCTATGCTCATGGGATTATATAAGCCTGATGAGGAAACCTAAAAAAATATTGCCCCCTCCTTTGAAAAGAGTTGTTGGTAGGACAAGGACACCTAGGAGAAGAATAGAAGGAGAGGAAGAAACAACTACACCAAGGGGTCGATCCAGTATAGTGAGGTGTTCAAATTGCAAGGCTATGGGACACAACAAAAGAGGATGTAAAAGGGTTCCAGTGAAGAGGGTAATGAATCAACATATTAACAAAACAAGTGTTACTTTTATACTTTACACTTACCAATATAATTATGTTTATTTGACAGGGGAACAATAGCTACCAAGGAAGAGGTAGAATATCACACCCCAAAATCACCGGTGCGACGGTCCTAGGGTAAGGGTAGGCATAAGGGTACCGTACACCCGTAGAACCCGTAGCTAACCTGGATTAAATATACAACACATAGTAGCATCATGCCAAACATCTATATCTTATATATATCTCATCAACTTGATATGACATTTCCTCTTATTCTTTACCGATCAAAAGATAATTCTAACATCAATATGGAGCAAGGGAAAGTCTATAATGCCATCCATGGCAACAAAAGAATAAACAACATCACACACATCTACGGAGCTTCTAAGAGTATACTTTTCATAGACATGAATACATATATATATAATTCAACTATTATCCAAAAATATTATATAAAAGAGTCTTCTTATGGATAAGAAAATTAAGAAACTCTGTCTCCAAGATTAACTCTCTCTCGAGCTAAGCTAGAATCTGAAATCCACAGAAAAGTGGTGAGCCTTCAACTCAGTGAGATATGAACAATTATAATGAATAACATATATATAATACTTAAATAGCAAATCTTGAATATGTACCAAGGTACTAGAAAGAAATCTTAACATATATATTAATATCATAAGTCCTTCCTTACAAAGGGTAATACTATCTAATCATCTCATAATACATATATGAATATCAAATCATAATTCTTTTTAAGAACACAAATGCCTATAAAGAATGACATTATCAAATAAACATAACATAGAACTGATATCATATCATAACATTTGGGTAGCCTTGCTACCTTCACGTGGCACATATGCATGCATAGGCATATGCCTAGAGCTCGTGATCCCTTCTAGCTGGAATACTAATATTATACCCTATCAGCCGGGTTTTTTCTGTGCACATTGGACCAATGAATTAACTCTCACTGGGAAAAACATTCTATAATATATGTTACGTGATATACATATCATGTATTGGTTCAACAGTAATTAAAAGTGATAAAGAGATCACAAAATATGAATAACATATCATATTTTGCATAACAAAGGCTTATTAATGAACTTGGTCCAAGGAAAATAACCAAGTCATTATCAACATTCAAAAATTTTTTTTAAGAAGGGTTTCAATAAATTGAATTCATAAATAAGATATACATATATATGAATATAATATACTTTAGCAAAAATTCTTATATGGAGAATTATATACATGAAACGAAATCTACACTTACCTCTTATCATCAAAAAGCTTTTTAGTCAAGTTCAATTCTTGCTTAAATCCGAAAGATCCTTAATTTATTGAGTTCTCTTTTCCTAAATAAAAATTCCCAAAATTTCAAAATTTAGGATTTTCTTAAAACAATCACATAAAATAATCCTCAATAAATTTCAAGCTCCTTAGAGTCTCTATAAACAAATTCTTGCATTAATTTAACTATTAATAGAGGATGAATAATAGTTATAGAGAAAATCTAATATTCATAACAATATTCATCCAAAAATCATAAATCCTCATAACTACTAAATTTAATCATAAATATTAGCTATTAATACTCACAATAGATCACCCACTACTTAAAAATAACTATTCTAGCTAACAAAGAACTTAACTCAAGCTAAAGAGAAGATTTGAGGAAATTATCTTATTTTCTTCTCTAAAGAAATTTTGAAGAATTTGGCTTGAATTGATGCTCTTATAGTTCTTAATTTGTGTTTTCTAGCATAATAATGCTTAATTGGAGTATTAAAACCTTATAAATGAAGAAAAATAACTTATGGTTGAGAGGAATACGAAATGGAAAAGAAGAGAGAAGAAGGAAGAAAGAAAAATGAAGTTTTGAAGAAAAGCTAATGCCAAAAATCTCAAGTTTATTGTTCATGTATACTGTTTATAATCACTGTTCATGACACTATTCACTCGCATTGTTCATGATACTGTTCATGAGCACTGTTCACGACAGAGGTTGAAAATTTTCACTTCGGCAATACATGCCAAACCGGTTCTATCTTGAGCTACAAAAGTCTAAATGCCTCGATTCTTCCTTCCACTTAAACTAGACACATGAGGTTACAACATATCCCAAATTCGTTCTTTAAAGCCTTGAACATAAATTTACAAAATTCTGCATAAGCACAAACTCTGTAATTCACATAAATTTACAAAATTCTGCATAAGCACAAACTCTGTAATTCAAATCAAAATAAATAAATCTCACTTTCAAAACAAGCATTTCATAACAAATCTTATATACTTCATTACAAGAATTTCAAAATACATATAAGTAAAAAAATCTCAGGTGTTACATTCTCCCCCCTTAACAAAATTCGTTCTCAAATTTAAAGAATTTACCTTAAACTTGAAATAGGTGGGGATACTTAGCTTGTATGTTCAACTCACTCTCCCAAGTGCATTCTTCCATAACTTGGCTCTTCCATAAGACTTTAACCATTGCTATCTCTTTGTTCCTTAGCTTATTGATCATCCTATCAATGATGGCTACTGGAACCTCTTCATAAGTTGAGTCTTGTTGAAATTCTACCTCTTGAGTTTACAACACATGTGAAGGATTTGCAACATATTTTCGAAGCATGGAAACATGAAATACTGGATGCACATTGTCCAAGTGAGGTGGCAAGGCTAATCTGTAAGAGACTTCTCCAACTTTATCAACACCTCAAATGTCCCAATGTACCTCAGAGATAGCTTGCCTTTCTTATCAAACCTTAGAACTCCTTTCATAAGTGAGACTTTCAAAAACACTAAGTCACCAACCATGAAATGAAGATCCTTTCTCTTAAGATCGGTATAGCGTTTATGTCTACTGAAAACAGTCTTTAATCTTTCTCTGATGATAGGGACCTTTTCTGCTTATACTGAATCAATCCAGGCCCTTCAACATGCTTCTCTCCTACTTCATCCTAGTACAAAAGAGACCTACACTTTCTACAATACAAAGCCTCGTAAGAAGCCATCTTGATGGTAGATTGGTAGTTATTATTATAGGCAAACTCTATCAAAGGAAAATGCTTATCTCAATTACCTCCAAAGTCTAGAATGCACATTCCCAATATATCTTTTAGAGTTTAGATGGTCCTCTCTGATTGCCCATCTGTCTGTGGATGAAATGTTATAATAAAATCAAGCTGAGTACACAAAGACTCTTGTAGCTTTTTCCAAAACCTTAATGTGAACTGAGCTCATCTATTAGAGATAATAGAAACTAGAATCCCATGGAGTCTTACTATCTCATCAATAAACATCTGTGCATACCGAGAAGCTGTGTAGGTTGTCTTGACTGACAAGACATGAGCTGACTTGGTCAATCTATCCATAATTACCCAGATCGAGTCATGCCCATTTGAAGTCCGTGGCAACCCTATAACAAAGTCCATAGTTATCCTTTCCCATTTCCACTCTGGAAGTGGTAACTGTTGAAATAGAGATTGCTGGAACATGTACTTTGCTACCAAGTCTCAACATGCCATCTATCATAGCAAAACCTGGAGCTTTCTTTATTTTCACATCTCTCTTTAGCTTCACAAACTGAGGATCTCTATCTTGTGTCTCTCTGATCCGATTAATAAGCACTGACTTGAATTGGAAACATGCTAGAAGCACTCTTGCATCTAACAAGTCAAAACTGATCCCCACATCATGCAAACTCTGTACCTCACTCACCAAAGGTCTCTTACTCACCTGAATATAGGCTAAGCTACCCAAAGACTTCCTGCCTAAAGTATCCGCTACCACATTCGCCTTTCCAGGATAGTATAAAATCTCACAATTCCAGGATAGTATAAAATCTCACAATCATAGTCTTTAAGTAACTTAATCTATCTCCTTTGCCTAAGATTTAGGTCTTTCTGCTGAAAGATATACTTCAAGCTCTGATGATCTGTAAAGATCTCATACTTCTCTCCATACATATAATGTCTTCATATCTTTAACGCAAAGACAACTGTAGTCATCTTAAGATCATGAGTCGGATAATTCACTTCATACTTCCTTAACTGTCTAGAAGCATAAGTTATTATCCTACCATGTTGCATAAGCACACAACCAAGCCTTACTCTCGAAGCATCACAATACACCATATAACCTACTTTACATGATGGCAAAGCTAACACAGGTGTCGTGGTGAGACAAGTCTTCAACTTGTGGAAACTCCCTTCACATGTATCCGTCTATTGGAATTTCACTAGCTTCTGAGTAAGCTTAGTCAAAGGAACTGCAATCTTGGAGAAATCCTGAATAAACCTTCTATAGTAGCCTGCCAAACCCAAGAAACTCTTAACTTCTGAAACATTGGTGGGTTTAGGCCAACTAAGAATGGCGTCTACTTTCCTTGGGTCAACCTTAAGTCCATCTTCGCTCACAACATGTCCAAGGAAATAAACATTCTCAAGCCAAAACTCACACTTTGAAAGCTTAGCAAACAACTGATGCTCTCTCAAAATCTACAATACCATCCGAAAATGTTCTTCATGCTCTTCCTTACTATGAGAATACACAAGAATGTCATCTATAAACACTATCACAAACTTATCTAAAAACGGCTTGAAGATCCTATTCATGAGATCCATGAAAATGGTTGGCGCATTGGTCAATCCAAAAGGCAACACTAGAAACTCATAATGACCATATCTCATTCGGAAAACAGTCTTAGACACATTTTATTCTGAATCCTCAACTGATGATAACCAAACTTGGAACACCTGTCATTTTTATATACATTTTTGTATATATATATGTGTGTATATAATTTTAAATGGAATTGGCCTAATTAATTGATTATGTAATAAGTATAAAATTTTATTTATTTAATCATTTTGATGATGTTAGTAAATGAGCATGAAAAATATTCCTTGGTATAATGTTGATTGAAATTCCTAAGATTGAATATATATTCTCAGTGACCAAAGAATTTAGGAGTTAGAATATCTGTAGAGGAATTAGCGAGCTGGCCATGTGAGGTGGCATTGGCGAGCTGGCTTTGCGAAGAGGCAATGCCGAGCTAGAAATGCGAAGAGGAAAGTGCGAGCTGGAAATGCGAAGAGGGAAGTGTGAGCCAGCATATGCAAAGATGCATATGCGAGGTGGCATATGCGAGCTGGTATATGAGAGGAGGTATTGCGAGTATGTGAAGTGGTAATGGCGAGTTGAGTTTGGCGAACTGGCATTTGCGGGCCGGCAATGCGAAGAGGCAATGGCGAGTTGGGTTTGGCGAATTGGCATTTGCGGGTTGGCAATGCGAAGAGGCATTGGCGAGCTGGGATTGGCGAAGAGGCATTGGAGAGCTGGGATTGGCGAACAGGGATTGGCGAGCTGGCAATTGCGAGCTGGCATTTGCGAGCTGGACTGGCGAAGCAGAAATGGCAAAGCGAAAAGTTACTGAGGCAGTAGCCTATTTAAAGAGGCAGTAACTGATGCAATTAAACACGTTAACTTATTTTCTTTTAATTTCTTCTCTGTTTCTCTGTTCTTCGTATTTGTCTTTTCTCCAAGGAAGCCCGAACACTATTCTTCTTCTTCTTCTTCGATTTCACGAATTCTTCATCAAAATTGATGGAGAAAATTCATGGAAATCATAAATATATTCAGTGCTCATCTCTTTTCTGTCCTTAGCTTGTGGAAAAGAGCTGGAATTTCTAGAGGCATTGGAGATCAAATTTCTGTCATTTTAACCCATTTGAAGTAAGGGTTTATTTGTTGGTTCTGATTGATTAAATAGATATTATTTAGGTTGGAATAAATGGGTTTAGTGTTAATTTACCTAGATTAATACTAAATTATAGAAATCCCTAAATTTGAGAGTTTATTTGGAACTTTGAGATATGATTTGATAAGTTAGTGATGGGTTCTATAAATTAATGATAGAATTAGTTAATTGGATGTAAGTGAACAACTAATTGATGATTAATTTGATGTGGAATTGTAGATTGTAAAATTTGAATTCTTAAAGTAGCCAAAAATTGGGGATTTTGAGGAATTGGTGCAATTGGTTATTGCTTTGGTTATTGGGAGGCTTAGGTGAGTTTTATATGCATCATTTGTCATATCAAATTGCTTAAATTGATTGTTGGACACTATTTGAGAAAAACCGCCAAATGGCCGAACCTTACATTTTGTGTTACCTTTGGATTTTCCTTGAATTTGCACTCATATTCTCTTACCAAATTAATCAATATATTGTTATATAACTTTGATTTATTGATATTTACCATTTCAATCACCGAACCTTATTTTGTCTTATAAACTGTCCTTAATACCAAACCTTTTATTGATATTGGATATTGTACATGGCATGGCCATTATTGATATTGGATATTGAAATGATTGAAACCGAATTGATTGATTGATTGATTTAATCTGGATGCCATTGTAGCTTATGGTATCCCTTGTTATTGACCTGGATATGGTTATGACAAAACTTCCAATTCGACAGAGGAGTGGGGAAATACTGTCGACCTTGTGCACATTATATATTTGTACCCTAGCTAGGAGGTTATGGTCTTGGCCATAGGGCCTGATTATTTGCCCTGATATGGATGAACTAGTGACCTACATGGTCCAACGATTTGATTGTTTGCATATTGTATGATTTCTTTTCATACAGTCCATCCCCGTATCTGTCTTTCCATATATTACCGAACCTATATGATGAGTACTTGGCTTTACTGTACATTGACATTTATTCGGTACACTGATATTTCCTTGATTGATACCTTTGTTTATATGATACCTATTATTTATTGCGATGCATGTGAATTCACTGAGTATCATCTATACTCACTCGTTTATTATTTACCCCTTTCAAGAGAGGATTAGAGTTGCAGAATCCAGACTTCTATTTCTCTGAGAATTCTGCTACAGGCTTTCAATGTATTTGCATATACTCTATTTTGTATAACATTTATTTTGGTGTTCATTATCTAGCTGCTTCATGGGTTTGTACGGGTTAGCTAGGAAATGAACATGGATGTGATGATGGTATTATTATATAGATGATATCGTGATAATTGATATTACAGCTATTTCAGAATATATGACAGGTTAATGGAACGATTGATCATTAATGAATATGAATTAATATTGAATTGATAGGATTGATGTGATCGATTGGATTCTATGGGTGTCGGTCTCCATTGGCATCTCCCGCGCCCTAGGACCATCGCGGCTTGGAAAACTGGGTCGTGACAGAGGTGGTATCAGAGCACTAGGTTTACAAAATGTGAATCTAGGTAATAGATGGATAGTGACTAGTTACAGAATGGGATAGAATTAAGAATACCATGGAGTATAGGACTTCCTTTGTCGTCTATTGCTGTAATCGTCTGTTATACGTCTATATTCTGCATATTTACTGTATTCTGAGACCCTTTACATTTTTCTCAATAGATATTTCAAATATGTCAAATAGCAGAGATCGAGATACCAGGGAGGCTGAGGTTGCCTCCAATGAGTCCCTAATGAGGGAGGTTAGTGTATCTGAAGGCCCGTCTCAATCCTGATAGACTTCAGAGGATTCTGATAGAGGAGATGATCCTTGGAGGGTTGAGATGATGAGAGGATTGATGGAGCTTAAGAGAGAGATGGCAGAGATGAGGAGAGAGAGAGGCAGCAGGCACAGCCACCACCTTCTCCTGCTGTAGTTCAGCCACCTGAGGTACCAGAGGTTATGGCACCAGCTCTTGTGTAGCCAGTGGGGGCTCAGAGGGAGCCAGCTGCATAGGGTGATTGGAAAGAGATTACTGAGGCCGGAGTCTCTATGTTTAGTTTTTTGAAGCTAAACTTACCAGAGTTTCGAGGGGACCGAGGTGCAGATCCTGTAGACTTTCTAAAGGAGGTTGAGAAGGTAGTTAGGAGACTACCTTGTTCTGAGCTCATATCAGTTGAGTTAGTAGGATTGTTACTTAAAGGAAAAGCCTGGACATGATTTTCGAGACATATAGAGACCAGATTATATGGAGAGTACCCACCCACCTGGGCAGAGTTTCGCCAAGGTCTGATACATGAGTTCATTACTGAGGGTGTTAGGACTCGTAACCTAGTGAGATTTGAGTAGTTGGAGCAGGGGGATCACTTAGTAGAGGATTATGCTGAGGAGTTCATTCGGCTGAGTATATATGCTGCTCACCTAGTACCCACAGAGGCATATCTTATTAGTAAGTTCAGGAGGGGATTGAATGTTGCATTCCATAATGCCCTTCTTGCCACAGAGTTTACTTCTCTAACCACAGTAATAGATAAAGCTACTCAAATGGAAGAGAAATACAAAACAGAGAGAGCCAAGAGGGAACATAAGAGGAAGAATGGCTCAGGGTCGCAGAGTATGAGAGGGGAGAGCAACTCCCATCTTAGACAAACTGAGCCAATACCTAGGTTTGAGCAGAGATCATCGGGTGGTAATCAGAGGAGGAGGCTGCAGAGTAGGGGTCAGCCCATAGTTCAGTCAGCACCTGCGTACTCTCAGAGTTCTTCTAGATCGGTTACACAGGCATCCAACATTCCTTTTTGTGAGTATTGTGGTAGGAGGCATGGAGAGGAGTGCTGGAGAAGGACAGGTGCATGCTTGAGGTGTGGCCAGCAGGGCCATTATATGAGCACTTGTCCATTGAGGGCTAATCAACAACCATCAGTTACAGTATCTTAGCCAACAGTTCAAACTAGTCAGAATTTGGGAAGAGAGACAATAGCCAGAGGCAGAGGTAGGGGAGTTCAGGCTCCCAGTGGCAGTCAGGCTCCAGCTGGCAGAGGCCAAGGCAGAGTGTTTGCAGTCAACACTCTGGATACTCAGAGATCATATAATGTCATCACAGGTACTATTCTGGTTCAGAATGAGGCTGCAGATGCCTTATTCGATTCGGGTGCAACTCATTCATTTGTGTCCCTACATTTTGCACCCAAATTGAATAAGAAGAGGAGGTTATTAGATATTCTATTGTCTGTTGCTACTCCTATGGTAGATTCTGTGGATGTTGACTATTTCTATCCTGATTGTATTGTTAAGATTGATGATCGTATTCTGTGTATTGACTTGATTGAGTTGTCTGTGCTTGAGTTGGATGTGATACTGGGTATAGATTGGTTGACTAGGCATCGGGCAGTGATAGATTGTTATAGGAAGAGGATTAGATTGTAGCCTGAGGGGCAGCAGGAGTTTGAGTTTCAGGGTGACATTCGGGAGTTCCGAGTTAACCTTATATCTGCTATCCAGGCTCGGAGATTAATAGGGAAAGGTTGTTCAGCCTATTTGACCCATGCGATAGATGTACAGAGGTCTTTTGTACGATTGGATCAGATACCGGTGGTTCAAGAGTTCCTTGATATTTTTCCTAAGGAGTTGTCAGGATTGCCCCCTGATAGGGAGATTGAGTTTGAGATTGAGGTGCATGCAGGCACGGACCCAATATCTATTCCACCTTATAGAATGGCTCCAGCAGAACTGAAGGAGTTGAAGATTCAGTTGCAGGAGCTATTGGATAGAGGGTTTAACCGACGTAGTAGTTCTCCATGGTTCTGTTTGTGAGAAAGAAAAATGGCTCCTTGCAGATGTGTATTGATTATAGGCAGCTAAATAAGGTCACAGTGAAGAACAAGTATCTGTTGCCACGGATTAATGATTTATTTGATCAGCTGCAGGGTGCCAACCATTTTTCTAATATTGAGGTCTGGGTATCATCAGTTGAAGATTAAGAGTGAACATATACCCAAGACTGCTTTCAAAACTCGTTATGGCCATTATGAGTTTCTGGTATTG
>CANXYC010042496.1:0-18784 GCA_948193065.1 Aleurites moluccanus
ATTGGAATCAATTAAACCTCTTGAATTGAATATGAAACTTGCTATACTTATTTGTCTATTATTATTTCTTGGAAAGTTCATTGTGAAACCAAACTTTAATATTTGATTCTCCAATGCCATGTTCATTGCCTATGATCTTCATTGATGAAACCTATTATTGATTATTGATATTGATGCACCCTACATATGATCAATGATAGTCTACTCTCTCGATGGAGTAGTAAATCTTATATCGGGCATTGTGCATAATGTTTCATGTGATCCTCAGCTGGTGAGGGGTGGTCCCAACCATGCGGTTTGATCAATCGTATGACTTTTATAAGACACGCTATCAGGATATGTAGCCTCTATCTACTTATGTGGATTTTGCTCTCTGTCATTGCTATATGATTATTTGGCTCAACATATTAATATATGAGCTATTGGTGCACTATGATGTTATTAGAGCATTTGGCTCAACTTACATAATTGATACAAGTTCTATATGATTAATTTCCTTTAAGCTCTATTGTTTCATTGAGTACCCTTTTTACTTACATGTTATCCTTAATGAATTCCAATGTCTATATCCTTATTTATTTGTTTGTTTATGAGATATATTCATTGATATTCATATTATTCACGTACTGATGTCCATTTGTTCTTTCCATACTTTTAAACTCATCGGGGAGGTGTCTATTTGTTATTCACTGAGTTTAATCTCACATTTTTGTAGTTTATAATTTTTCAGGTTTTAGTAGATAGTTGCAATTCCAGCCATATTCTTCTATGGTGCTGGGAATTCCTACAGTTTATGTATATTCCTTTCTATGGTTTATGTTTAATTAGTGCTCCATGGTTAAAGATTTTAGTATCGGTATAATGTTATATGTAAATTATAAATAGTTCTAACTCAGTTTAAAAATACATTATGATAATTAGTGGATATGATTGTGATTTGGGAAGTAGTGAAATGTTATGAATGTTATTTGAATTGTGGTGCATTCGGGGAATAAGGATGGACGAATAGAAGTATCATTTCTTCTGCAGGTTGTGTAATTGATATTATAGAAGAGAGGGACATAAGTCCCGAGTTTGAGTATGAATATTCGGGTAAGTTATTGCAAAATTCTTGTAAAAATGTATGCAGTGGGTTCGACGGGTTTAGGGAGCTTTACGCTTACCTATACCCTAGGATCGTCACATCCCTAAAGAGGGGGATGTGACAGAGTTGGTATCAGAGCAAAGAAATAACCTACATAATAGAAAATTTAATTAAGAACATATAAGATATTAAGTATAGGAAAACCATAGAGCAATAGGAATTCCTAAATCATCATTTGTTAGTTATCTGCTATATGTGTTTATCTATGTATCGCTAATTAATAATTGCTTATTTGTCTTTGTTATAGTAAAATGCCGCCTAGGGGGCATCCTAGAGGATGAAGACGAAGTGCTTTTCTACTAGAGCCAGAGAGGCAGGGTCCTCCTCGTCCTGAAAGGATATTAGAGGCTGAGGTTGAGTCTCAGATAGCTCCATAACAATTTGAGGATGTGGAGCCACCACCAGTGAATCGAAGAGTGGATATAGAAGTGGAGGTAGTAGAAGAAAATATTGAAGCTATGAATGAAAAGCTGATGAGAGAAAATGAACAGTTAAGGAGAGAGATAGCTGAGTTGAGAAGAATGAGGCAAGAGCCTATGCCTGCTCCAGTGCTGCCACCACCTATTGCACCACCACCACCTGTTGCACCACCACCAGTAGTTGCTCTACCTCCAGAGCTAGTTGCACATAAAGAGGCTAGGAGGAGACTTGATGAAGGGGGCATCTCAATGTATAATTTTCTGAAGCTGGGATTGCCTGAGTTTAAAGGTGAGCAAGGAGATAAGCCTACTGGATTCTTATCACAAGTAGAGAAGGTAATCTGGAGATTACCCTATTTAGAGGCCCGAGCTATTGAGCTGGTGGGGTTGTTATTGATAGACAACTTAAGATTGGTTTGAGAGGCACATAGAGGTCCGGTTGCATGGTAATTATCCGCCTACTTGGGCAGAATTCAAATAGTCTATGATTGATGAGTTCCTCACTGAGTGGGAAAAAGACAGGAGGATGATACAGTTTGAGAGGCTAAAGCAGAGTAGACCAGCCAGATTTATCTTGCTTGCCAGCATTGTGGCAAAAGACATGGGGGTACATATAGATGGCTGAGTGGGGTTTGTATTAAGTGTGGGCAGAAAGGTCATTTCATTAAAGATTGTCCCTAGACGAGAGGTTAGCAAACTACCTTCCCAGGGTCACAACCTACTATACAGCAAGGTCATGGGTAATAAAGGCCAGGGAGGTAGAGGCCGAGGCCAGGGTACTACCAGTGCATCAGCTTAGCCACTAGCTGGCAAGGGTCAGGGCAGAGTTTTCGCCTTAAATCACTAGGAGACGTAGACTTCGAATATTATTCTGGAAGGTACACTTCTGATTCAAAACCATTTGGCTACAGTATTATTTGATTTTAGCACTACCCATTCATTTGTATCTTTTATATTTGCTAAGAATTTGGGTAAGGGTAGTAGACAAATGGAGATACCATTGGAGGTTTCTATACCTTTAGGTAAAACTGTTAATATGGATAGAGAATATGACATGTGTATAGTAGAAATTGAGTGTAGAAAACTTCTAGTGACCTTAGTAGAGTTTCCTGTGCTGGAGTTAGATGTGATTATAGGTATGGATTGGCTGTCTCAGTATCATGCCTCCATTGATTGTTATGGGAAAAGAGTAAAATCCAGACCAGAGGGGCATCATAGTTTTGTATTTCAAGGTGAAAGGCGTAGTATCTCGGCGAGCCTTATTTCTGTTGTAAGAGCTAGACGGCTTTTCCGAAAGGAATGTCATGGTTATTTGGCCCATATGATTGATACCTAGATAATTGTGAAAGGGGTAGATTAGATTCCGGTGGTGAATGAATATGTGGATATGTTTCCAGAAGATTTACATGGATTGCCACTGAAAGGGAGATTGAGTTTGAAATTGAAGTTCTTCTGGGAACTAATCATATATCTATTCCTCCGTATAGAATAGCACCAACTAAATTGAAGGAGTTAAAGTTGCAATTGCAAGAGTTGCTTGATAAAGGCTTTATCCGGCCTAGTAGTTTACCTTGGGGTGTGCCGGTGTTGTTTGTGAAAAAGAAAGATGGCACATTACGGATGTGTATCGATTACCGATAATTAAACAAGGTGACTATCAAGAATAAATATCCTTTTCCAATGATTGATGATCTATTTGATCAATTACAAGGTGCTGGCTATTTTTCCAAGATAGATATTCGATTGGGTTATCATCAGCTAAGAATCCGAAAAGAAGATGCGTCGATGATAGCTTTTCGGACCAGATATGGACATTATGAATTCTCAATGCTGCCATTTGGGTTGACAAATGCTCATGCTGCATTTATGGATCTTATGAATAGGGTATTCAAGCCATTCTTGGATAAATTTGTCATTGATTTTATTGATGACATCCTTTTCTATTCCAGAAGTCGGATGAACATGAAGAACATTTGAGAATGGTGTTGCAGACTCTTTAAGATCATTGATTATATGCCAAATTCTCAAAATATGAATTTTGGCTATCAGAGGTGTGTTTTCTGGATCATGTTTTCAGTAGTAAAGGAATTAAAGTTGATCCTAAGAAAGTAGAAGCAATTGCTGAATGGCCAAGGTCAACTAATGTGACAGAGATCTGTAGTTTTCTGGGTATGGCTGGGTATTACCGTTGTTTTGTGAAGGATTTCTCCAGAATAGCTGCTCCATTAACCAGATTGACTCGAAAGCAAGTCAGATTTCAATGGGATGATGCCTGTGAAGAAAGCTTTCAAAAGCTGAAGACTTGTCTCACTACAGTTCCAATATTAACATTACCATCTGGTACTGGTGGGTTCACTGTTTACTGTGATGCTTTATGAGTGGGACTTTAATGCATATTAATGCAGCATGAAAAAGTGATTGCTTATGCATCCAAATAACTGAAGAGGCATGAAGTGAATTATCCCACGCATGACTTAGAAATGGCAGCAGAGGTCTTTGCTTTGAAAATTTGGAGGCATTACTTGTATGGTGAGAAATGTGAAATCTTCACATATCATAAAAGCCTTTAATACATTCTGAAGTAGAAAGATTTGAATTTGCAGCAAAGACGATGGGTTGAGTTGGTGAAAGATTATAACTGCCAGATCCTTTATCATCCCGGTAAAGCTAATGTAGTAGTAGATGTTCTAAGCTAGAAGCCAATGGGCAGTTTATCACATATAGCTGTGGAAAGAAGATCGCTCATCAAGCAGTTGAAAAAATTATTTCATATGGGGGTTCAGTTTGAAGTCACTGATCCACAAGTTGTATTTGCTTATTTTCAAGTGAGGCCAAAATTGATTGATGAAATAGAAGCATCACAAGACAAAGACCCGTATATGGTGAATTTGAAAGAAGAAGTAGAGAAAGGCAAAGATGAAATGGCAACGAGGAAAGCTCTTAACTTTCAAGTAGAAAATGAGGTGTTGAAGTTGGGAAATAGATAGTGTGTACCTGATATAGATAATCTTAGAGAAAGAGTTATGCAAGAGATTCATCATGCTCTTTATAGTGTACATCCTGGAACAACAAAGATGTATCATGATTTGAAGAGCCATTATTGGTGGCCAGGGTTAAAGGGGGATGTTGCTAAGTATGTCTACTTGCTTGGCTTGCCAATAGGTGAAGTTTGAGTATCAAAAGCCTTTAAGATTATTGTAGGAGATTAAATTACCAAAATGGAAATGGGAACAGGTGACTATGGATTTCGTGATTGTTCTACCACAGACTGTAAAGGGATATGATTCTATATGGGTTATAGTTGATCGGCTTACAAAATCAGCTCATTTCCTTAAAGTGAAAACAACTTATTCAGCAGCTCAATATGCTCAGTTGTATATTGACAAGACAGTGAGATTGCATGGAGTGCCATTATCCATCATTTTGGATAGAGGTACTTAATTCACTTCCCGATTCTGGCAGAAATTTCAAGAAGCACTGGGTACACAGTTAAATTTCAGCACTGCTTTCCATCTCCAAACAGATGGGCAGACGAAGAGAACCATCCAGACATTGGAAGACATGTTGAGATTATGTGTTTTGGATTTTAGAGGTAGTTGGGATAGATATTTACCTCTAGTGGAATTCGCTTACAATAAAAGTTATCATTCCACCATCGGTATGGCACCATATGAGGCCTTATATGGGAGAAAATGTCGCTCACCAGTGTGTTGGGTAGATCCTGAAGAAAAGACAATTGAAGGCCCTGAATTGTTCCAGGAAACCATTGAGAAGGTGTTAATTATTAAAGAGCGAAGAGAACTGCTTTCAGTCAATAGAAAAGCTATGCGGATCCGAAAAGAAAGGATGTACAGTTTGCTATCGGTGATCATGTATTTCTCAAAATTTCTCCAATGAAGGGGGTAATGAGATTTTGCAAAAAGAGAAAATTATCACCTGAATATTTGGGACCATTCGAGATGCTTGATAAAGTGGGTAATGTGTCCTATCGCTTAGCTCTTCCTCCTAGCTTAAGCCATGTGCATCTAGTCTTCCATGTTTCTATGTTGCGGAAGTATTTGTCGGATCCGTCACATGTTTTTCCAATTCAGGAAGTAGAAGTGGATGAAGATTTGTCATATGAAGATGTTCCTGAGCAAATTGTAGATAGACAAGTTAAAAGATTGCAAAATTAAGAAATTCCCATGGTAAAAGTGTTATGGAAGAATCAGAATATAGAAGGATGTACCTGGAAAAAGCGAATATGCTATGCGATAGAAATACCCCCAGCTATTCTCCACTTGAGGTAAGAATATTTTAAATTCGAGGACGAATTTATTTATAAGGAAATAACCTGATATACAATATATGTGCAATTGCTATACTGAGCTTTGAAACTCAAATCGGGTAGAAATTTTTTTAAAATTTTTTAAGGAAAGAATGTACTAAATGCAATTAGAGAAAACTCAAATAGAACCCTACGACAACCTAGGAAATTTTAATAGACAATGAAAATGGAAGAATTAGATGAAGAATAAATGAAATCAAATCAAAATTTTCAAATGAAATTCATTTGAGCATCCTTTGCTCAAAGATTTTTAATAAATTGTAGGAAAATCCAAATTGAGAAATTCTTTTTCCTACATCAACCTAAGAGATCAACAACTAATAAAAAAATATGTTCAAAATATTTGAATTAGAGTGCCTAAAAATAAAATGGAAGTGAACTAAACATAAGTGAAAATGCATAAATGACTTAATTAGCTAAATTGTGATTAATTAGCTTAATTAAACTTAATTAAAATACAAGAAAAGTCAACAATGGTGACTTAGAATGGTGGAGCTAGCCAGTGAAGAATTATAGCCAAGTTTTTATATTTAATTAAAATAATTACCAATTAATTAATTTGTGACCACAAGAAAAATAAAAATGAATTTATTAAAAAATGGATTTATGACATCACTATGCTTATGTCATAAATCCATCAATTATCTTCTACTTAATTAAATTAACTAATTTTGTAATGGTTAAAGGAAATGAATTATTTCTAAATAAGAAAAAATGAAATAAAAAATCTGCACAAATACTTCTTGGTGACCAAACCTTGCTCTTCCAAATTTCTTTCAATTTTAAGCTAGCAAATCACTTCTTTCTTTCATTGAAATAAGGTGGCTGAAATTTGAGCATGATATGGATATGGAAATAGAAGATTTATGAAGTTAAGTGATGGAAAAATGAAGATAAAGTGGTGGTTTTGGTGATAGAGAGCAAAGAAGAGCAAGGAAAGCTAACCAAGTAAGGTAACTACTTCATCTTCCTTAGCTTTTTCCTATGTTTAAGTAGCAAATATGAATACTTGCCTAAATGATTTAATAGAAAGTTAAATTAGAGTTTTGAGAATATTATAATATGCTGGAATTTTTAAGTGAATGAATTAATAGAAGTTAAAGTGAAGTTAAAGAAATATAAAGGAAGTAGATAAAGTATGATATTCAGAAAAGAGCAAAAATCCTGAGCCTAAGCAGAAATTTGGAGCAACCATTTTGTGACCTTAAAATAATCAAATGAAATTTCTCAAAACATAAAAGTTGTAGTTTATATCTTAACTAATTGTCCCTGAAAAAGTTCTGCAAAATATTAAGAAACCTAGGAGATATGGGTTCCTGAGTGATACTAACCAGAACCGAATTAGAATCAAACTCAGAGATATGCAGCCATGAAATCTCTAAATTTTAAAACCTTAATGTCTGAATTAGAACAACCTCAAAACATGAAAGTTTTTCCTTTACATCTCAGATAAAATCTTCTGAAAACGGAATAAGTTTTGGATATGTAGAAAATGAGTTGCACTAGAAATAGTGGATCCTGCCGGATAGGTTCTGTAGGGTAGTTGGCAGAATTGCAGGGTGAAGTTTGGAAATTCACTATAAATTCTGTAGAAATCATAATAACTTAATTTTTGGATATGTTATATTTTTATATGTCTAGTTTCATTAAAAAGAATAACCAAAACAATTGAGTTAGTAAAATTCAAAATATGTTAAAAGAAGTCAAAGCTGCCAAAAATAAAAAGCATAAAGAAAACATAAAAGAATGAGGGGTTTTTAAGGTAATGTATTTATCAAGTTTATTTCATACAAGTTAAGTATAAATAGAATTCTAAATTAAACCTTTATGTGTTATAACTTTAAAGAGGAAAGGAAAAGACAAAGATTAGGGGGAGCCATGTGATCACCCCTATTGTTTATGTTGAGTAGAGAAGGAAATCTATTTTTGATTCTTTTTGTTTCCAAGGTGAGTAACATATAAATACCTTTCTTTAATTGAACCTTCATTGTTCATCCATGTTTTAAGTTCATTGATTATACCATGATTCTATCTTATAAGTCTCATATACATTGTTATTGCTATCTATTGTTTCCTAATTAATCCATTGAACCTTACTAAGCCATTATCTTGGCATATGTAAAATATGACTTTCTTGATTATAAATGAGCTTTATCACATTGAAACCATATTAGCCATTGGAATCAATTAAACCTTTTGAATTGAATATGAAACTTGCTATACTTATTTGTCTATTATTATTTCTTGGAAAGTTCATTGTGAAATCGAACCTTAATATTTGATTCTCCAATGCCATGTTCATTGCTTATGATCTTCATTAATGAAAATCTATTATTGATTATGGATATTATTACACCCTACATGTAATTAATGACAAACTAATCTCCTGATGGAGTAGTAAATCTTACATCGGGCATTGTGCACAATGTTTCATGTGATCCTCAGCTGGTGAGGGGTGGTCCCAGCCATGTGTTTTGATCAATCGTATGACTTTTACGAGACACACTATTAGGATATCTAGCCTCTGTCTACTTATGTGGATTTTGCTCTCTGTCATTGCTATATGAGCATTTGGTTCAACATATTGATATATAAGCTATTGGCTCACTATGATGTTATTAGAGCATTTGGCTCAACTTATATGATTGATACAAGTTCTATATGATTAATTTCCTTTATGTTCTATTGTTTCATTGAGTACCCTTTTTACTTACATGTTATCCTTAATGAATTCCAATGGCTATATCCTTATTTATTTATCTGTTTATAAGACATATTTATTGATATTCATATTATTCACGTATTGATAGCCATTTGTTCTTTACATACTTTTAACCTCATCGGGGAGGTGTCTATATGTTATTCACTGAGTTTAATCTCACATTTTAGTAGTTTATAATTTTTCAGGTTTTAGTAGATAGCTGCGGTTCCAGCCATATTCTTCTATGGTGCTGGGAACTCCTGTAGTCTACGTATATTCCTTTCTATAGTTTATGTTTAATTAGTGCTCCATGGTTAAAGATGTTAATATCGGTATAATGTTATATGTAAATTATAAATAGTTCTAACTGAGTGTAAAAATACATTATGATAATTAGTGGATATGATTATGATTTGGGAAGTAGTGAAGTGTTATGAATGTTATTTGAATTGTGGTGGATTCGGGGAATAAGGATGGACGAATAGAAGTGTCATTTCTTCTGTAGGTTGTGTAATTGATATAATAGAAAAGAAGGACATAAGTCCCGGATTTAAGTATGAATATTCAGGAAAGTTATGACAAAATTTCTGTAAAAATGTATGTAGTAGGTTCTATGGATTTAGGGGGGCCTTACGCTTACCTATACCCTAGGACTGTCACATTCCCTGATGAGGGGGATGTGACAACTTCTCCCTACGAAAAACACATAAAACTTCTCGGAGGTGCTGAAGATGCAATTCTGTGTTAGCACTATAAACAAAAATGTTATTAAAATATACAACCACAAATTTACTAATGAAGGGCCTTAAAGACTGGTTTATCACTTGCATAAATGTGCTAGGGGCATTAGATAAGCCAAATGGCATGACTAGCCACTTAAAGAGACTTTTCATGTGTCTTAAAGGTTGTTTTCCACTCATCTCCAGGTTTTATGCAGATCTGGTAATACTCGCTCTTCAAGTCCAATTTAGAAAAAACAGTAGCCCCACTAATCTGATCAAGTAAATCATCTAAACAAGGAATGAGAAATCGATACCTGACTGTGATTTTATTAATGGCTCGATTGTCTACACATATTTTCCATGTTCCAACCTTCTTCGGGGTTAGCAATGCCGAGACAGCACAAAGACTCAAACTCTCCTTGCTGTATCCTTTGGCCACCAACTCTTCCACCTGTCTCCGTAATTCCTCATGTTCATTGAGGCTCATTCTATAATGTGGTTTGTTTGGCAATGATGCACTTGGTTCTAAATCAATTTGGTGATAAATATACCTAAGAGGCAGAAGACCATCGGGTAGATCATCAGGAAAGACTTCTCGAAACTCAGTAATTCTAGGAGCCGCTGCAGGAGGAATGCTCATTTCTACCTCAACAGCCTTTTCTACTACTTTCCCAATCAACACATATACTGTCTCTGATTTTTGCATCTTCTTATCAAACTTGGCTAGAGACAATAGATTAGTACTGTCGCCATAAGGCTTAAGTTTATCTGATACTTGCTGGGTAGTAATACAATCTTTGTATTCCCAATCATAAAACTATTGGTATTAGTCCTACCATCGTGCTACACATTTCTATCATATATCCAAGGTCAGCCTAATAATAAATGACATGCATCAATGGTAAGTACATCACACCATACTTCATCCTTATATTTTATACTAACAAAAAAAGAAACTAAAGCTCATTGGGATACAATTATCTCACTCTCTTTTTTACCCATGACATCTTGTATGGTTTAGGATGTTTTTATGACTTGATGTTCAGCTTCTGCACTACTTCTGAAGAGAAAATATTTTCGCAGCTACCATTGTCAATTTTGGATTTTCCCAATCTAGACCTAGTTAATTTTGATTGCTTCTACCATGCCGCTGCTCGACCCCGCAATCTTGTCGCTATTAAGGCCACTCGTTTATTGTTAGACACCTCTTTGATTTCTAGAATTTCCTCAACCGTAGCTAACCAGTCCAGAAATTCTTCTGGTTGGATACTTCCATGGAACTCAAGAATCTCTGTCCTTATTCCATTTTTTTTAATGCCAAAAATCGTCTTTAATTGGTCTACGATGTCTTTGGGAAATTTCTTCCTCTAAACTACTATCATTCTCAGTTGGATCACCATCTCCCTCTTCCTATTCATAGTCCACATCTCTTCTAATGGGATTCCTTTCATCTCGATTCCTTAACAACCCACCCATCTGATGGGTAAATTGTTCCATCAATTGTGTCATACATTTATTCATTTGGTTCATGATGCGTTGCTCTATCTGAGCTGCTATGTCATAGTCATAAACCTCCTCTACAAGTACAGCCTGGCATCCTCTCCTTGGTGGTATGGCTTTTCAAGAAATGAGCGCAAGCTCTGATACCAACTGACGTAGCGGAAGCCGTCTAAAAGTTCGTTGATTCTAGATGAATACCACACTAATAGGTATCAAAGTTCGTTGATTCAAAAAATTTCAAAAATTGGAATACTTTCACATAGAAATATTATTTTATTTCAATCAAAAGCTGCCTCAACTATAAGGCTTACATGACTATATTATAGGGAATAGTCTCTAGAAAATCCTAATTATCTAATATAGTAATTTATTCCGAAAAGGAAATAAATCACCAGATTTACATAAATGAAAAAATAAAATATTACAAAGACAATGCCTTAAAAGGCGCCCTAAAATAGATTTTCTATTAAAAGAAAATAAGAAAACAAAAGTTACCAAAAATGAATAAGAAACCCTAAATTGCCAAAACGGAGACCTAGATGAAGGAAATTGGCCATTGGATTCGTAACACTATTTCCCATTGGATTAGGCTCAGATCAAGCCCAAAACTAAACATCTCCAGTGACCCATTTCTTTGACTTTTACTTTGACTCTTTTGCATAATCAAACTGACCCATAAAATTTAGGGCTTGAATGTCTACATAAACAAGAAAGGCAGAGCTTGCAGGCTGCCCATTAGGCAGATATCCATAGAGCATTATGCTTTTCTGGTGGTTCAATCCTTATGGTTTCTCATCTTAATGAGGACATTTCAGCTAACTATGCAGAACCACTGAAGTTCAATTTTCTAATAAAGGCTCATAAGAAGTCTTCATTGGCTGTTGATGTGTCTATTCATCCTAGGGAGTTACAACACTAACTTAGAAAATAAAATAGTTTTCAGAAAAGGTTCTCATCCTGAAGGACTAATAAGAGAGGGATTTTTGTTGGAGAAGTGATGTATTTCAAGGGTGCAATGACTTGTCTCTCAATGTTCAAATTCAAGAGATGATCTTATCATTGCCATTTCCATCAAATTATAAGCAAAATGTGAAAAAAATGTCTAATGTTGCCTTTTACATCAACTCCCACATCACCAATAAATAAGCCCCCAAATTCGGCCCACATTAAGCCCAAGAATTCAGCCCATATTCCAAAGAGTTGAGCCTTTCTCAATCTCATTTGGGCTTACCATGATCATCCATGAAGTCATTTAGAGGGGTCAATTTTTCAGGCAGAATACTTCTTCTTAAAAACTGGCTTTGAGCAATCTTTTGCATTTCTTCCATTTCCCTAAACAAATCAACTCCAAATGCCACCAAACTTAGTGGACAACCTTTTAACATCTAAAATAACTTGAAATATCAATTAAAACAAATTTACAAAGTCATTGGAGGAACCAAATCTATTTTCCTTTGGTAGGCAGATTTATACTTATTGGTGCTCTTGGATCAACCCTTTTTATCTTGACACTTGGAGGTTTGGTTGTTGAAGCTCCCTTGCTTGGGGATTGGTATCTATCATTTGGTATCAGAGTTTTGGTTGTCACAGTGAGCTCTTGATAGATAAGGGTATCTAATCCTTCAACTTGTGTTGTTGTAGTTTGTTGTACAAGGACTATTTGTGGGTATTAAAGGCTGTTTGTTTGAACTTTATTGAGGGAGAAAATGTATAATGAAGGAGGACCAATCTTCATCTCCAACCAACCTTATAGCTCCTTGGAAGGTTGCTAATATAAATGTTATAAAATAACTTAGTGAGATGAAAAAACAAATGGGTGAAATTATAAGCATACTCAAACTAAACTTAAAAAGTATGAAAATAATGCAAGCTTTTCCTTCCTCCTCTCACCCTAACCCATTACCTTTTCAACACTCATACATCCCTCCTATGAGCAATTTAAACACCCACAATTACATACCATCAGCCCCCTATTTACACTTCAGCATACCCATGCATAACATAAGCCACCACCACTCAACCTTACACACCAAACCCAACTAAAACCTATATTGCACCTACATGCTACTCTCTACCCTAAACCACTCTTAACCTCATAAACAATCCACCAATTAATAGAAACCAAGTATTACAACCTCTTCACACATATAGACCACCTCAATCTTTACCACACCCACCCACCATTCAACCCTAAACACTTTTCTACCCCAAATTGCACCTCAATCACCCTTGTTTGAGCAACCAACATTGGAAGAGTGTCTTAATATTGAAAAAGATGAAGCTATTTATGCAAAGAACCAAAAGATTGATCATTTTCTTCTGGAGAGCCAAATTTATGAGATGAGTGTCCTTCAAAGGGATAGAAAAGTTAAATTCAATGAGTACCAAAACGAGCTACTTGCAAATGATTATGAGAAGGAAAATGTAGAAGACTTGCTGGAACAAGTTACTGAATTCAAACAACCCCTTATTCACCCATTTTGTGTTTGCCAAAATTACACCAAATGGCAACAAACTTTAAGAGTAATTGTGGACCTATTGCACTATTAATAGAAGATTAATTTCAATAACTTTTAATGAAGAATGTTTCATGGATGTTGCATTAACCAAGCCAAAAGAAAGTTTAGAATTGATTCTTTATTCCCACCTTTAAGAAAACTCAATGCTAGAATTCGGCCAAGGTATGGATTTCCTATATTCAAATCTGAATTACTTGGTAGAATTTAATTTAAATAGTGGTGAAAAGTGTGCTTTACATTGTTTATGGAATGATTGTTATTTGAATGAATTTTTATGGATTAGTAAGCATACTACACCAAACTTTTACAAAATGATACATAGATTGTTTAAAATTTTGTTCATGCTTAAAAGTGAGTTTGGAATAATGCATTTACTAGTTTATGTGTCTACCATGGATTTTGATTTGTCATTCTTTGAATGCCACTTGAAATGTAAGGTAATGCATTTTGTGGATTAAAATGAAATATTCAACATGAGAAAAGATGTACATACAACCTCTCTTATTAATACTTGTGAGTGAAGCATATTGAAGGTTTTGGTTTCTTGTATGAATAATCAATCAAATTTGAGGATAAATCTTTTTGAAGAAAAGGAGTATGATGTATTTCAAGGGTGTAATGACTTATCTCTCAATGTTCAAATTCAAGAGATGATCTTATCATTGCTATTTCCATCAAATCATGAGCAACATGTGAAAAAGATGTCTAATGTTGCATTTTACATCAGCTCTCATATCACCAACAAATGAGCCCCCAAATTCAGCCCACATCAATATATGCCTGAAACCTAAGAAATCAACCCATATTATAAAGAGTTGTGAGCCTTTCTCAATCTCATTTGGACTTACCATGATCATCCAAGAACAAGAATCCCATTGCTTCTCTAATTGAAGATTGAAGTTACAAACCCTAACTTGGAAATTTAGGGGTTTTCATCATATTGACTCAATTGGCTCAAATTGGCTAAACCTAAAGCTATTTCATGGACAGAAAATTACTCATTGAAGGCTGGACTACATCATTTGGTATCAGAGAAAATGATAGATACCAATCCCTAAGCAAGTGAGCTTCAACAACCAAACCTCCAAGCGTCAAGAGAAAGAGGGCCGATCCAAGAGCACCAACAAGTACAAATCTTCCTACCAAAGGAAAATAGATTTAGTTCCTCCAATGAGTTTGTAAATTTATTTTAATAAGTATTTCAAGTTATTTTGGATGTTAAAAGGTTGTCCATGAAGTTTGGTGGTATTTAGAGTTGATTTGTTTAGGGGAATGGAAGAAATGAAAAGATTGCTCAAAGCCAGTTTTTAAGGAGAAGTATTCTGCCTGAAAATTGACCCCTCTAAATGACTTCAATAATTAGGCTAAATTGGTTTTTATAGTAGGTTATGGTGTTATAGGATTCCCCAAGAAGTTTGGTTAAGTTTCATTAAGTTTTGATATGTCAAAAGGAATTTACAAGCAATCAGGTCTAGTGATGTAAAATCGGGTAAATGGAGATGTTAGATTGTGAAAGGATTTTGAGTTTTTAAAATATGGAATCTATACGTGGTCTTTTACAAAGTTGAATATGATATTTTGAACAAAAACTTTGAAGAAGAAGAGGAAGTGAAATAATGGGATTTTGATGGAGAAAAAGCTGACTGAGATTCAAATCTGACAGGTGACAAAAACAGAACTAAAAAAGGAAATCAAAGGCTGGAATTTAAACTTAATTAACTTAAAGGCATAAACTGAAATCAAATCAAGGTAAATGTGTTGGAAATTAAAGGCATAAATTGAAATTTAAAGTATTGAAAGAACACCAAAGTAAATTCGAATTTGCAAAGGAACGATAAAGATAATTTTGCATTCATCAACAACTCCCATTTTCTTCTCTTACATTTAGCCTCTTATAGGATTTTATGAAGTTCAAATAATAAGACAAGTAGTAGAGACAAAAGATATAAAAGTGGTGCCAACGATTGTGGCTTTAAGCTTCTAAAAAGCTTGTTTAGCCATATTGGGAAAGAAAGTCAAAAAGTTGATTTGCTTTCTTCAAAAATCAGATTTCTTCTCTTTGTTTTATGCCTCACACGTGAATGGTGAAGGCTTAACCTTTGCATATTTTCATGCACCAAAATAAAAAGCACAAATCTGGTTTTTTATTAATGTGGGCTAAAACTACTTCAATTAAAGGAGGCAATGAGCTTCTTTTTCTTGGATGATCATGGTAAGCCCAAATGAGATTGGGAAAGGCTCACAACTCTTTGTAATATGGGCTGAATTCTTGGGCTTCATGCACATATTAGTGTGGGCCGAATTTAGAGGCTCCTTTATTGGTGATGTGGGAGTTGATGTAAAAGGCAATATTAAATATTTTTTTTAATATTTTGCTCATGATTTGATGAAGATGGCAATGATAAATCATTTCTTAAATTTGAACATTGAGAAACAAGTCATTGCACCCTTGAAATACATAAAGAAGATACCAATTTAGGTGGTAAAACAAATTTAGTTCTGAATTTTGATATTTGTACTCCTATAAAAGTTTTACATTAGGTTCATAGTATTCCTATAAAAGTTTTACATTAGGTTCATAGTATTGATGCATTATTCACTTTGAATGGAATTATTATTTAGAAGGATTTCCATATTAGACGGATGCTGGAAAATGAAAGGACCATCACATATGTTGAAATCTCACAGTGGTCTTATAGAAATTTCTTTATCTGGGATCATCGCACTTTAATGCTGTTAAACTTGAACAATCCATTTTTATCTGGTGTTCAGGTGGTATATTTTTAGATTTCTATCTGTCTTTGCAAGTAAGTTTTCTCAGGTTGTTACAGGCTTCAATTATGTTGGTTGTTTTCAACAGGGTTTTTTTGGAATTGGGATTGTGAAGAACTAGCACCTTTTGACGGACAAGAATGCAGCAAGATGACAATCGATGCAGAATTGGAAAAGATTGGAGTTGATGTTGATATCAAATTATGTTCATGTTACACACAAGGTACAAAGCGAAGGGCTCGAGAAGCTTCACTGTCTTCACTGAAGTAAAAAAAAAAAAAAAAAGTGAAGGGAAGCCATCAAATTGAATATTGTTAAGATTATTGTGAGAAGTATATATTTTTATTCTTAAATTAATCAAAGGAGTACAACCCTATTTATACACATCTAATAAAGCTAAAAGAGAAATAAATACAAAGCAAATAAAGATTCCTAATTAATACATAATTCTTAATATAAGTGAAATTCCTATTCTATAATATAGGAAGTATACAGGAATCTTTAATACAAGTGGAATTCCTATTCTACAATATAGGAAGTATGTCTAACACCCCCTCAAGTTGATGCCGGAAGATCTTCAAGGCATAACTTGACACGATTTGGAATGAATAAATAACGACCCAAGGGCTTCGTAAAAATATCAATAAGCTGATCATCGGATTTAATAAACTGAACCTGCAATTTCTTACTAGTTATAAGCTCACGAACAAAATGATAATCCAGTTCAATATGCTTAGTACTGTTCGGGATTTTTGCAAGTGCACGAATCGCTTTAGCAAGTAATAGAGTGAGTAGAGTATCGTCCCACAGAGAGGCGTTGTCAATTACCGAAATTATTATTATCTTTATTAATTGGAAAGAAATTAATTTGGTTTGGATGAATTTTTTTAAAGCAAAATTAAATAAACAAGAAATCTCAACTTAGAAATTTAAGATATTGAAGAAAACTATCTAAAATTTAGATTCCATTAATTGAATTTATCCGGTTGATTGACTCAATAATGACTTCAAAACTAAAGTGTTTGATGGATTGATTACCCTAAATTATGAATTAGTCTTTCTCGAGCAAAAATCCAAACATTAACATTAATGCAAATGTCTACTCTCATGATTATTGAAACAATGTTAATTCATTAAGATCCTTAGCAATTTCATAAAATCCATTAAAGTGTACCCTAATCTCTTAGCGATACATGCCTTAGCTTATTAATTCCATGAACTAGCAACTGTCGCATCTCTCACTTGTAAATAGCTATCTTAGATAGTGATTATAGTGGCCAATTGTAAAACACTTATAAATTAAAATTAACAAATCAAACTATGTATTAAGAATAATTGAAATCATAAATCATTGTCATCAACTTTTATTATTCAATTAACTTCATCTAAATCTTAGAAAAAGGATTTAGTTCAACATGATAAAATAAAGAAAAGATAAACTAATCAATAAATTAAACATGTTCATACTAAAATTAACAAAGAAATAAACAAGTAGAGAAAGTAAAAACTCTATTTGATGATCTCTTTGATTGATTGAAGGTCTTCAAACTCTAAAAAAAATCATTTTCTCTAGCCTCCTTTAAGTCTCCTTAGCTCCCAAGAGTGATCTATCCTTTTTTCCAAACCTTGGTTGCCTTTTTATAGACTTCATTTCTGAGGGCAAAGCAAAATACCGGGTAGGGACATGAAATACCAGTTACAGAGCTCAAAATATCGGGTACCCGTATTTCATGCTATTTGGCAAAATACCGGTTGTCCAGTGAAATACCGGTTGTACACGATGAAATATCGGTACTCGGTATTTGCTATTGTCCCTCGGGTTCCATTTGTACTTGTAATACCCTAGAAATGCATAACGGGTTTTAGTGAATAAAATTCTCAGTATATAGATTAAAATCATCGAAATAACCAATAATAAATTTAGAAAATCAGTTAGAGTGAAAACGGAAAAATTTTTCGGAAAACGTCGGTACCGATATCGCCGTCGTAAAAATAGCGGAACGGATGATGGATGAATTTTTGAATTTGGATTGAGGATAATTGATAAGTAATATTCATGTGTGAATAAAGTAAAAAGAAATTTGAGAAAATATTACAGAACGCTCACAAATCGAGCAAAATAATATTTTCGGTGAATAGTGAAATTTATCGGTCCGAGTTTTCAGAATGACTCTGAAACTATTTTTATTAAATAATATTAATTAAAATATGATGTTTAAACATTCACTTTAAGTTCTAATTCCCGACGGAACCTTCAGAATAAATTACCGAGCGAAAAAGGACCAAAACTAAATTTTTGAAAATTTAAGGACCAAAGCGTAAATTACCTATTTCATCTTATTATATAAGTCAAAATGGGAAGAATTTCTGCCCATTTTTGTTCTTCATCCGTGAGTGATTTCCTTTCATTTTCTTTCCATTTCTTCGATTTTTCTAAGCCAAGTTTCTAAAGCAAAATTGTTCCAAACCTAAAACTAAAACCATACAAACCTTAAACTACTAAATTAAACCATAAAAATTGAAGAAAAATTAAGAACAAAGCTAGGTGAATTTCGGCCAAAATGAGATAATTTTCATAAGTTGATGTTTTAATTGATTTTATGGTTTAATTAGCTTAAATGGATGATGAAATGAATGGGTAAATGGTTTAATTGCATCAAATGATGCATTAAACAATTTT
>CANXYC010042578.1:0-12516 GCA_948193065.1 Aleurites moluccanus
TTCAACTCAACTGGTGCTATACGGTAGAGAGGAATAGAAATCGGGCTCGTGTCAGGTAGCAACTCTATTCCGAACTCTATCTCTCTATCCAGTGGCAACCCAGGCAATTCTTCAGGAAATATATCCGGAAACTCATTGACTATAGGAATCTGCTCCAAGCCTTTCACTTCCTTACAAGTATCCCGGACATATGCCAAATATCCTTGGCAACCCTTTCTCAACAACCTTTTTGCCCTAATGGCAGATATTACATTGTATGGCATTTCGCTTCGTTCCCCTTGGAACTCAAATTCCTCAACCGAAGGTGGATTAAATACAAACTTCTTCCCATTACAATCTATAATGGCATAGTGCTTGGACAACCAATCCATGCCTAAAATTACATCAAACTCCAACACTGGCAATTCAATCAAATTTGCATTCAAGCTCTTGCCACCTATGCTAACCATACAGGATGGATAGGAGTTCTGAACTTCAATCTCTTCCTCTAAAGGAGTAGACACAACCAACACACTCTCAAGCAATACACAAGGCACATGCAACTTCTTAGCAAAACAGGATGATACAAATGAATGCATAGCTCCCGAATCAAACAATACTCTAGCATTCAAGGCTTGAATCGGAAGAATACATGTAACTACTGTATTTGAGGCTTGGGCTTCGTGCTGTGCCTAGGCAAAAACTCTTCCTCTGCCTCTACCCATAAGAGTTGATCCTGAAGCCTGAGACTCATGCTAACTTGATCCTCTGCCAGCCTCAATTGTTCTACCCAAATTACCTCTTCTTCCTCCTGGCTGCTGACTGATGCTCCTCTCTCTGCTCATCTGAACTGTAGCCTGAGAAGCCTGAGGTCTAGCTCCAAAAGAAGGCTATGGATAATCCTTAAGGAGATGACCATGCTGTCCACACCCATAACATACACTTGATCTAAAGAAGCAAGGTCCTATATGAAACTTACCACATGTAGGACAAGAAGGATTAGTCCTAGGTGGTACGAAACTGGCTGCACTATAGCTCACTTGAGAAACAAATCTAGAGGGATTCTGTCTCTGCTGGGATCTCCCTGATGGTCCTCTATATCCCCCTCGAGCAACTGATTGAGGCAAAACATTCATACTTTTTACCCCACTATCCTGCCTAGAATAACTTCCAATTTTAGCCTTCTTCTTCTCTTCCCTCTCTGATCTGGCTTCCATTTCTCTGTTCTTAATTATTCTTGCTTTGTCCACCAGCTTGGAGTAAGAATCAAATTCAAGGGTAACCAAAACTTTAAACAATGGAGCTATAAGCCCCCTACGGAACCTCTGAATCCGTGTTGCTTCTGTAGGCATAAGGGCTGGAGCAAACTTACTCAACTGGCTGAATTTCTTTGCATACTCTGACACGGTCATACCAAGAGTCTGAACCAACCTCTCAAACTCAATGGATTTAGCATCCCTCACACTCTCTGGAAGAAACTCATCAAGGACCAATTCTTTGAATCTCTCCCAAGATAACTCTCCATGATCTTGAAGCATACCTAAAATACTCCGCTTAAACCAATCTTTAGCTTCAGCTTTCATCAAATATCCCGCAAACTCAATTGCCCTCCTATCAGGAATCCTCAAAATATGGATTTTCTCTTCTATCTCTTCTAGAAAATCTGTAGGATCTACCTCACCTCGGTACTCTGAATGCTTAAGTTTCAGAAATTTCTCAAACGAAACCTCCTCAACCTAAGGTACCACAGTGGACGGGGGTGAAGGAACTGGAATATCTTAAACTACCTGAATTGGAGGAGCCTGCTGCTGCCTCTGTTGAGTAATAAACTAAGCTAATACCTCATAGTTCCTCTGCAGCTGGTCTAACTGTTGTGCCATATGAGCCACATCTACTGGTGGCACAGGAGGAACCTCATCTCTTCTATCCCCACCTACTGAACCCTCTTCCGAAGGTAAATCCCACCTAGGATGGCCTTGACCTCATCCTCTACCACGCCGTGGAGGCATCTCGATACTGATAAGAAGAACAAACGTTATTAGACTCACTACGCATACTTAACACAGATATAAATACCAAAGGAAGACACAATTGAACGAGACATGATCCTATGCTCCGTAGTTATCTTAATTAATACTTATACTAGTGCTCATGCATCTCTATCTATCTTCTATGCTAAGGATTATAAACCTATAGCTCTGATACCACCTCTGTTACACCCCAACTCCAGTGGTGCGATGGTCCTAGGGCAAGGGTAGGCTTAAGGCCACCATAAATCCGTAGAACTCACAAATCCTGGATCTTATACACAATTATATCAATTACCATATCATATAACATCATATTCATAATCCCTATAAACATAACTCATTTCTTTACTATATCATTTCATAATTTCGTCTTGTTTCTTACCGATCAAAAGATGCATCTCACATCACTAAGGAACAAGAGTACCCAAAAGGTAACAATTCATACATCATATATATAAGCATCCTCAAATAACTAACTACAGAGCTCTAGAGTATACTCCCAGTACATATTGTGTCATAATACCATTTAATGAATATACCTAGTCATATTTCAGAATAATTACAATATAGGCTTCTTGGAAGAACGAGTCAAGAAGCTGGATCTTCTCTATTAGCTCCCTCCCGAGCTACACTATTACCTGAAATCCACAGAAGAGGGGTGAGCCTTCAACTCAGTAAGATATGAACATCATGAATCAAGAATCTGAATATCAAATCACAATCATGTACATATATTTAGATATAAATGGGTATAAAAGAATCTCAAGCTTTACTTGAAGGAACATGAGTGCTTATAATAATTAGCACTATCAAATTATATCACAAATCAAATCTTGGTTCTTGTTTAGAATATAAAATGCCCACAAAGAATGGCATTCTCAAATCTCATCTTATAGAACTGATCTCATGTTATAACATACGTATCAGTAGCCTTGCTACCTTAACGTGAACGCATGCTTGGCCAGGCATACACCTAGAGCTCATAGTCCCCTCTAGGTGGAACACTGATAAAAACCCTATCAGCTGGGCTCCCAAAGTGCACGATGGACTAATGAATTTACTTTCATTAGGAAGAGCGTTCTATCCATAGGGTCATATGGTTTCAATTTCACAAGAAACATATTAGTCACAAGACCATCAACATATATCATCATTCAAATTGGGTTTAACAAATAAGAAGCATATGAACTTGATCCAAGAAGGTTGATCAAGTCATTTACATTATATACATATATATACATATATGGATGAACAATCTAAGAATGTTTGGTCATATTATTTCAAAGAACAATAATCAAATGAGATGTTCATACTTACCTCAACACAGTTTTCTCATGAAATTTTCTCTAGCAAATTTTCAACTCCAACTCCTCAATTATTTTGATTTTCTCCTCCTAAAAAATTTCCCTAAATATACAAAATTAGGGTTTTCCTCAAATCAATAATATTCAACATGATTTCTGAATATTTAATCATCTTAGAGTTTCTATTCTTAATTCTCATGCTTAATTTAATTTATCTCTTAAAGAAAATTCTGTATTTAATTCGGATTTACTGTTCATGCTACTATTCATGACAGTCCTAAAATTTTGATTTGTCCCACATTAATTACCATTAATGACTTCAAATTACTTGCAATAAATTCTATATACCCAATATTAATCATTCTAACTAACAGACTTATATAAATCTAAAGAAAATAACTTTGGAAGAAAATTTACCTTATTTCTTCAAAATTGAATTTCCTGATATTTCTTGCTTAAATCTGATGATTTCTACCTTAAAATAGAATAATCTAGAGGTCTAATGCATTAATTTGAGTATTAATGCCTTAGAAAATAAAATGGAACTAATCTGAGAAAAGATTGAAATTAACAAAGAAAGAAGAAAGAAAAAATCATGAAAAACGCTACTGGGCTGCTGGGGTTAAATAGACCACTGTCCTAAAAATCTCGCTTGCCAGCTCGCCAATCCTCCTCGGCAAAGCTACCTCGCATAAGCCAGCTTGCCATTTTCACTTCGCACTTCCCAGATCGCCAAACTGATCCGGCAATGCCACTTCGCTAATCCAGCTCGCATATGCTACCTCGCCAAACTCTCTTCGCGAACTCTTCCTCGCATATGATGCCTCGGCAATGCCTCTTCGCCTCTTTGCTTCTTTGCCTCTTCGCCAAACTCTGCTTCACAAACTGCCACTTCGCACATTCCCTCTTCGCATAATTCCTCTTCGCATAATGCCACCTCGCCTTTCCTCTTTGCTAAACCTCTTCGCCAAATTACTCTTCACTAAAACTCTTCACCAAATTCCTCTTCGCCAAATTCCTCTTCACAAACTTCCTCTTCTCGAACTGCCACCTCGGCAATCTCACCTCACCACTTTTCCAGCTATCATTGCTGACTCGCAAAATTCCACCTCGCATTTTGCCGGCTCGCCACACCAAGACTCTGCTAAATTGAAACCTTTCCTATACAACTTGCACTTAACCAGCTCGCAAATGAGCTACAAATATCCAAACTTACTGATTCTTGTTGCCACTTAAAATAAACATGTAGGGGCTCAACATATCCAAAATTTAAATTACTAAGACTAACACATAGACCATGGTGATTCTCTAAATGTTTCCCAGACTTACTGCCCATAATTCATCCGAACAAACCTGATAAATTCTACTCTCCACTAAGATATACTTATCCAAAATTCCTAAAATTTTACAGTGAACAACATAACACCTAAAGAAACATTTTTTATGTTTACATCTTTGGCTTAATCTGTCTCAGTTATTCCCAGAAATTTCAAACAGACATTGTCTTCCTGCAAAAATACTCAACCAGACTGGTTCTGCTCAATGGGACATAACTCATCACACACATAGAATTTTGCTAAGCCATTTTACAGAATTATAAGTGAGACATAGATTCACAACTTTCATGTTTTATACTTTATCAATTTATTTCTTTAAGATCATGCAATTAGTCTCACAAAATTCTGCAACTGAAGAAATTTCTGGATTTCTCAAAACATCCATATATTTAATTATTTAATTCTTCAAACATACAATTTAATTAAAATGACAGAAATGGCAGATATTACACCACTATTGGCTGTACAAGAGCTGGTGCAACTGGCACTGCCTCTGGTGCAACATGGGGTGGCACTGCTGCTGGAACTGGTGGCGGCGGCATATTCTGTTGCTCCCACCTCAAATCTGCCAATTCCATACGTAACTCCATCATTCCCCTCATCATCTCTACTCTCCAGGGGTCATCACCCCTCTTTGTATCCTCTCGTTGTATCCTCTGTAGTCAGTCAAGATCTGGACGGACCCTCTGAAACTGAATACTCTCTAACTAAAGACTCATTGGAGGCTACTTATGCCTCTCGAGTATATCTGTCCCTATCATCGGACATATTTATAAACTGTAAAAAAATAGTAAGCATACTTAGTATATTACATAAACTCATAACACTAACACATATTAGACGACTACAGTAAAAGATGATATAGGAATTCCTATACTCCATGGTTTATTTAACTCTACCCATTCTATACTTAGTCACTATTCCTCTGTAATTTAGGTAATATTCATTTGTAACCTATGCTCTGATACCACTTCTGTCATGACCCGATTTTGGATTGCGACGGTCCTAGGATGTAGGAGATGCCAATGGCGATCGGCATCCGTAGAACCCAGTATCACAAGCAGTATTTATAACCATCAATTAATTAATCAATTTATTTAGTTACTATTCATTCTGCAATTCTCTAAACCGTTTGTAATTTTTAATGTTGTTGACTGTAACATCCATCATCACATATCATGTCAATACTCATATATCATAAAATACCATATATACATGTTCATATCCTAACTAACCTATACATACCCCCATGGAGCAGCTAGAACATGAATATCAAAATATTGTATTTAATATAATTATATTGCTATCAAAAGTTTGCAGAAAATCCATAAAGAGTCTGAAATTGGGATTTTGCTATCTACTCTGCACCTGAAATGATAAATAATGAAAAGAGTGAGTATATAAGATACTCAGTGAATCTAATATGCATCGCCAATAAAATATAGGTTGGATCAATAATAAATGATAATAAAGGAAACAATGATGACAATCTGTCCAATATAATCAGATTACATAATCAATAACAGGGAGTGACAAATAGGTCAATAATCATATTAAAGAAATAGTATCACATGGATAAGACAGATATAGGGTTATGAAACATGTAGACTATGTGTAATCACATAGTCAATCACATATAAATGAACATAAGACTGATAAGGTCTTATGGCTAGGATCAATAACCCTTCCCAGCTAGGGTATCAATAAGCAATGTGCACATTGCCGACAGTATGTACCCACTACCATGTCAGAGCGGCAGCTCTGTCAAACCACATTAAGGTCAATACAAGTGTGAAACATGTCATTAGATACCATTATGCAACAATGGTATCACCAAGTAACAATATCTTAATAACCAACATTTCAAGTAGCAATTTAATCAATGGAATAACAATAAACAATAGATATGCAATGGCAATTGGTTTGGTAATTAACAATGGTATGGAACATAGGTTGGTTATACATAGGCAAATGGTAGGTATAATTGGCATACCAATGTTGCTGGCGACAATATCATTTAAATTGGTAGGCCTATGGATGAAAATGTGATAGGCCTATGGCAAAACAAATAGGCATTTTATTAAACACATGGTGGGCAAAGTTGGACAAGCCATTAGGTTAGGTTTTAGTGCAAAGTTGGCATTGTCCAATTATCCAACAACAAGCTCACATTGTAGGCAACACAATAGGCAATAAATATACAACATTAAACAACATTCAAAGGATCAAAATGGCTAAGGAATTCAAAGGGAAAACAAGCAAAATGAAAGGCATAAATAGTACTAGGTGCATTCAACCAAACATGTGTTTTCATGGGAGGTTTCCAATTCAAATTTCAATGCTTGGAACATAATAAATGATGCATATTAAACTCACCTAGCACTCTAAATAGCTTTTGAAAATTGATTTCCCACTAATTGCTTCAAATGAGGTAAATTTAACAACTTTGATGTTCTTAATTTTCTATAGCAAATAAACTATAAATTAATCATCCATTAGCCTTCAATTAACATATTCTAAGCTTAAATAACATAAACCAATACTAAATCAAATATTTAAATCACACAACTTAGGTTAGGGTTTGAAAATGAGGGAAAAATGTTCAAATGCATCAATTGATGCAATCAAACATAAAGCCCCATCTAATTCATCATCTAAATCAATCATAAAACCAAACAAACTAATTGGTTACCTCACTTTGAAGATCCAACCGATATTTCCCTTTAATTTCTCCTTAGTTTCCTTTGTGATTTCAAGGAAGAAATGAGTTGGAAATGGAAGAACAAAGCTTAAATCCAAGTTTTCTTTAGTTTTTCGTAAGGAAATTTGCTATAGAAATGAAGGAAGAGTAAAGAATGGTTTGGCCAACCCAAAGGAAGAAGAAGAAGATGAGCAATTTTTCCTAAGGCATTTCTTATATATTAAGTTAATATGGCAAATTATATTTTGGTCCTTAAACTATCAAGTATTCATACTTTGACTCTAACTTGCTTTGTAATTTATTCTAACAATTTTGTTGAGAATTGGATTTCAAAGTGGGGATTCAAAAGGCTTATTTTTATTTATACTTATTTATAAAAATAGTTACAGAACCATTTTGAAACTCAGACAGTCTAATTTCTACTATACCCCTCAAAGTTTCATTTATTTACGATTTTGTCATCACTTATTTTTTCAGGGTTCCTAAACATTTTTCACCTCTTTCTTTTTACCATAATTACATATGCATTAGTATGATTATTTACCCCTTGGTCAGAATCAGAAATTCATCTATTGCCCGGACTACTATTTTCTCGGCAGTGTTTTCGACACTGACGATTTTTAGAAAAGTATTTTATTTGCATTCTAACTGTGTCTCTAAAATTATTTCCAATCATTTCAATGTTTTTAAACAATAAACTGAGAACTATATCATGCATTCAAGATAGGGTTTCCTAGGGTATTACAATTATATACGAAGTATTATTGTAATTAAGTATCGGTAAATGGATTACTCGCTACTATTATTATTTCTGGTATATTAGTAATGATGAATTAAATGTTGGAATTGAATTGGAATATGTTGAGAATTTATTTTGAGATATAATAAATCAAAGGATAATTATTAAATTAATTATTTTATGAATTTAATTGCTGACTAATAGTATTATTGAATTATTATTTTTGAGATTGTATACAGTTGATGACATTTTATGGATTAAATAAATGAAATTAATTGGATGTCAAGATTAACTTTCATTTAATGGAATAATGAGTAGAGTTGGATTGGAGTATTAATTAGATTGTTATAAATATGTTTGTTAAGATGGAGACACCAGTGTGGTCAATTGATATGGTTGTGTTGGATTGTGGCCGATGGGCTGATTATTTAGAAGTGTTTTTATTTTTCAGGAGGTTACGTGCTATTTTAGGGGAGGGTCTGCCAAAATTTTGTAAAATTCTTGAAATCCGTTCTTTATATTTCTGAGTCAGTATTTCAGTATTATTCTAATAAATCTCCTATGTGGTACATGTATTTCATATGTATTCCTTACTATCATCAGGAGGCGCTCCGAGGGAGCCAGCTAGTTTGACGGTCATCAAGTCTGTGAATTGATATATTTTAATTTATTGTTACATATAAGCATGACATGTAAGTATTGAATAAATGAAATATATATTTATAAGCTATAACTATTGTATTAGATTCAGAAGAATGATGTATGTTTATGCCATATTTTATGATATTAATGAATGATATGAATGTATGTGCATGCGATGGGAAATAGGATGATGTGGAATCCACCACTAACACATAAAACATTAATGACATAACATAATATAATATGATGATGATGACAATATTATTATAGGGATTGTCTGGTTAGAGAATGGTCTCACCGCGTCTCCTGGACGTGGATAAGAGAGTATAGGAATATTTGGTTAGAATTGGACTCACCGTGACCATATAATTATATTTTAAGAGAACCAAGAGCTTCAGCTCCCCATTTACGATAAATGAAAACATATATGGGGATTCCACGGACATTTTCTATCATAGTTGTTATATATATTTATAGATGAGTATGTGTAATGTGACATTTCATTTAGATTAATAAATGACCTGTAATCAGCTTATTGAGTCGAACGCTCACCTATGTTCAAATATTTTTCCAAGTTTTGGGTCGAGCTTACAGAGATTAAGTTTTTTAGTTGAGTATTTCTGCCTTCTATTCTTCAAGCAGTATAATTATTTTATTTTATTATGTAATTAATTCATTTCATTATATTAAAATCTCTAGAGCTTCGCATTGTTATATTTAGTATTAGATTTATGATCGTAATTCTATTGTTAATCCGTTAAGCAGAAATTTTTAGTTGATGATATTAAATGCATAATGTCAGCTCTGAGTAGCTAAGTGATGATATTAAATTATTGAGATTCCATTTGACAGGTAGACTCATAGCTCTTGCTTGTAACAGTTACAGCTATCATACTGCAGTTTTGTCATTCCATGGTAAATTAAGCTTACTACGGGTTCTGAAAGTTTTATGCTTTCTCATTTTCTAGTGTCGGCCACGTGTCCAATAAAATTGGGTCGTGACACTATCAATAATGATTAGATATTAAGATAGTCAACATCTCTCTATGGGTTGAGAGGGAGATTATTGGGTAAATAGGTTCAACCTATGTTAGAATTAAATTAAAAAATAAAAATAAAAATAAAGTCTAAATTGATAATTGGATTAATATTTGAAATTTGTTTAGGAATTAAAGTAGAATTCCAATTCTATTTGGACTTGGAAACATGGTGTTTGGTGCATTATAAAAGGAGCTAATCTCTTTGCAATTAAGTGTGCAAAAAAGAAAAAAAAAAAAAGATTCAAGATCGATTCTCCCACCTTAATATTTAAAAAAAAAGTGTGCACAAAATAAATAGAAAAAAATGGTGTTGTATGTATGCCAAAAGGGAGCAACGTATACAAACACATAGACTGGTGTGTGCGGTGAAAGCAACAAGAATTTGCAACAGCAAAGTATTATAAGAGTTCATGGAATTGAAACATAAAAATTATTTTCCAAGATAATTCTTATTACTCTATTTTTATGAGCTTGTTCAATTTGAAATTTGAGTACAACTAATTCTTTTTTATAATAGTGAAATTATTCGGAGAATATCCTGTAATTTTTCTCTCAAATTACAAGACTATTTTTTGGTTTTAATTTATTTTCTTGTGCATTAAATATTATTTCATGATTTTGAATTAATAAATTATAGCTTGTAAAAAATAATTAATAAATATTATCTAGACCTATCACTTCATCCTTCCAATTTTCTATCCTCTCTAAACATAGCACAAACGAGGGGGATTGGGTGCTTAATGTGCTTAGGGAAAATACTTACTGACATTAGGTATAGAGATTTAATTTATACATTTAATTAATAGGTGATAAGATATTTTAATTAATATAATTCTTTTATTTTTTTTTCAGTAAAAAAATATCGTTATATATATTCTTTTTTAGGTAAAATATTATTTAGTCATTGAAATTTAACGGAATTAACACTTAGATCTCTGCACTTTTAAAAAGTAGCTATTAGATCCCTGAGGTTTCATTCTGTCACTATAATTGATCATTCCGTCGATTTTTTTTAAATTTCTGTTAAAAAAATTAAAAAATAAATTAAAATAAGTTATTTTTCCAAAATACTCTTATCTTCAACCTCTATATTTTCTTTCTATTTTCCTTCATTTTATTTCTCTTTTTTCCTTTTCTTCTCATTTTCCTTTGTAAAAAGCTCACATTAAGATATTTTCTTGTTTTTTCTTTATCCTGTGATGTTTTTTCTTTTTCTTTTTCTTCCTTTTTGTTGGTTAATTAATAAATCCATTAATTGTGTAAATTTTGGATTTGTTGAAATTAAAGGAAATAAAATTTGTGATTAGTGAAATTGTGTAAAGAATGGAGAGTTTGATTGTGAAGAAAGTTTGAGGTATATTTTAATGGAATAGCATGAAAAATAAAAGCTGATGAAAAATGATAGGTATTTTTATATTTTTAACAGTATTTAACGGTTAAATAAATAAAAAAACTAATTGTTATAACTGAATCAAATGTGAAGGACTCAATATTTATTTTATGAAAATAAAGGATATCAAATATTAATTTCATTAAATTTCAAAAATTAAATAATATTTTTTTTTATTGAATGAATATATACATTTAGTATAACAAGTTTTTTAATATGTGCTCAAGGCTGGAACAAGAAAAAATCAACAATATTGGAAAACAACTAAAAATGAAAATTTTAAAGTATGTAGTCTATTGTTTCCTTTTATTTTGGAATTGATTCTAACTTTCTAAGTGATCTTGACATCAGAAACTTTGTCGAAAGCATAAGGTATGAAGAAAGATAAAAATAAAAAATAAAATAATTAATAAATATTTTTTTTCACCCCCTAAATCATGAATAGGGGATCTAAATTTTGAATATGCAGCTGTCCATTACTAGTAGTACTTGCAGTAGTCCCCACTGTATAAAAAAATAGTAATATACAGAGAAAGATTCTTTACGTAAGCATCAACTTGTATATATGAAGACAAAAAATTGAGTAGTAAGAGTTTTCTTGGGGGTAAAGTGCCAAATGGTCCGTGTTTTAATTCGCGATCTAATTAAGTCTTCAAGATACTAGTGGGTCTAATTTGACATCTTAATTATTAATTTTTTACCCAATTAAACTCACTTGGCTATGAAAGAAATACGTGTCACACACGCATAAATTTAAAATTAAAATTATTAGCTCTAAAAATATATTTAATTTTAATAATTATTAAAATTTATATAAAAAATAGATTATTATATTTTGTTGTAACGACTTAAATTTTTAATTGTTTTAAAATTACTATTTTATAGGGAATTATATTTATTTTAAGAAATGTTTATTTAAAATATAAAAATATGAATATAAAAATATTTAAAGAAAAATATTTTTAATATTTTATATTATTTTAAACTTCAAAATTATTATTTATTTAATTATTTTATTTTATTTTTATTTAAAAATTTTTGAATGAATATTGTTGCGACTTTGCGGTACTGCAAGTATATAGGTCGTGTGGCAAGTAATAATGACGAGTAAGTATCGTTCCCACGAGAAAGGGAATATCAACGAATCACTCCTAATTATTGCTATTATTTTGAAAATAATAAGGTTGGATGAATTTTTAGCAAACAAGTTAAAAATAAAAGTAAGATAATGAACTTGAAAGAGAAAATATGATTTGTAAAAATCAGGGTTAAGATTTCATCAATAGGCAATCATCCAATCTTGACGTTCTCCTTAATTAGATTCGATTATCTAGGATTAATGACCAGGTTTCCC
>CANXYC010042581.1:0-18409 GCA_948193065.1 Aleurites moluccanus
ATATATATATATATATATATATATATATATATATATATATATATATATATATATATATATACACACATTTATTGGATGATAATGAGATTCATGATTTGTGAGTTCTACGGGTTTATGGTGGCCTTAAGCCTACCCTTGCCCTAGGACCATCGCACCACTAGAGTTGGGGTGTGATAGAGGTGGTATCAGAGCCAGGTTATATAATCCTTAGTATAGAAGATAGATAAAGATGCATGAGCACTAGTATAAGTATTGATTAAGATAACTACGGAGCATAGGATCATGTCTCGTCCAATTGTGTCTTCCTTTGATATATATATTTGTGTTAAGTGTGCATAGTGAGTCCGATATGTTTGTTCTTCTTATCAGTATAGAGATGCCTCCACGTCGAGGAAGAGGACGAGGTCGAGGCCGTCCTAGGCGGGAATTTCCTTCTGAAGAGGGTTCAGTAGGAGGAAACAGAGGAGATGAGGTTCCTCCTGTGCCACCAGTAGATGTGGCTAATATGGCACAGCAGTTAGACCAGCTGCAGAGGAACTATGAGGTATTAGCTGAGTTTATTACTCAGCAGAGGCAGCAGCAGGCTCCTCCTGTACAAGCAATTCCAGAGATTCCAGTTCCTCCACCCCTGCCTGCGGTGGTACATCAGGTTGATGAGGTATCTTTTGAGAAGTTTCTAAAGCTTAAGCCTTCAGAGTATCGAGGTGAAGTGGATCCTACAAATTTTTTGGAAGAGATAGAAGAGAAGATTAAGATTTTGAGGATCCCTGATAGGAGGGCAATTGAGTTTGCTGGTTATTTAATGAAGGCTTTAGCGAAAGAATGGTTTAAGAGAAGCATTTCTGGTATGCTTCGAGAAAATGAAGAGCTGTTATGAGAGAGATTCAGAGAGATGGTTCTTGATGAGTTCCTTCCAGAAAGTATAAGGGATGCTAAAGCTATAGAGTTTGAGAGGTTGGTTCAGACTCCGGGTATGACAGTATCTGAGTATGCAAATAAGTTCAGCCAACTGAGTAAGTTTGCTCTAACTCTTGTGCCTTCTGAAGCGGCACGGATTCAGCGATTCTATAGGGGATTGGTGGCTCCGTTATTTAAAGTATTGGATGTTCTTGAGTTTGATTCCTATTCTAAGCTAGTGGATAAGGCAAGAGTGATTGAGAACAGAGAATTGGAAGCCAGATCCGAGAGAAAAAAGAAGAAGAAGGCTAAGGTTGGAAGCTCTTCTAGGCAAGACAGTGGGGTGAAGAGTATGAATGTGGTGCCTCAATCAGTTCCTAGAGGGGGATTTAGAGGGCCATCAGGGAGATTTTAGTAGAGACCGAATCCCTCCAGATTTGTTCCTCAAGTGAGCCACAGTGTAGCCAGTTCAGCACCATCTAGGACTAATCCTTCCTGTCCTACTTGTGGTAAGCTTCACAGAGGACCTTGCTTTTGTGCATCAGGTGCATGCTCTGGATGTGGACAGCATGGTCATCTTCTTAAGGATTGTCCATAGCCTTCTTTTGGAGTTAGGCATCAGGCTTCTCAAGCTACGGTTCAGATGAGCAGAGAGAGGAGCATTGGTCAGCAACTAGGAGGAGGTCGAGGTATTTTGGGCAGAAATATTGAAGATGACAGAGGATCAGGTCAACATGAGTCTCAGGCTTCTGGATCAGCTTCAATGGGTAGAGCCAGAGGGAGAGTTTTTGCCTTGGCACAACATGAAGCTCAAGCATCCAATATTGTGGTTACAGGTATTCTTCCGATTCAATTCTTGAATGCTAGAGTTATTTTTGATTCGGGAGCTACGCATTCATTTGTATCATCCTGTTTTGCTAGGAAGTTGCATGTGCCTTGTGTTTTACTTGAGAATGTGTTGATTGTGTCTACTTCTTTAGAGGAGGAGATTGAGGTTCGGAACTCCTATCCATCTTGTGTGGTTAGCATAAGTGGTAAGAGCTTGGATGCAGATTTGATTGAATTGCCAGTGTTGGAATTCGATGTGATCTTGGCATGGATTGGTTGTCCAAGCATTATGCTATTATTGATTGCAATAGGAAGAAGCTTACCTTCAAGCCACCTTCAGGTGAGGAATTTGAGTTCCAAAGAGAGCGGAGCGAAGCACCGTACAATGTGATATCTGCCATTGGTGCAAGGAGATTGTTGAGAAAGGGTTGCCAAGGATATTTGGCATATGTTCGGGATACTAATAAGGAAGTGAAGAGTATGGAGATTCCTATAGTCAGTGAGTTCACGGATATATTTCCTGAAGAATTGCCTGGTTTGCCATCGGATAGAGAGATAGAATTCGGTATAGAGTTGCTACCTGGCACAAGTCTGATTTCTATTCCTCCCTACCGTATAACACCAATTGAATTGAAAGAGTTAAAGACTCAGTTGCAAGATCTGCTTGACAAGGGATTTATTAGACCTAGTAGTTCACCATAGGGAGTACCTGTACTTTTTGTAAAGAAGAAGGACGGTTCTATGAGATTATGCATAGACTACAGGAAGCTTAACGAGGTGACTATTAAGAACAATTATCCTTTGCCAAGGATTGATGATTTATTTGATCAGCTTTAAGGTGTAAGTCATTTCTCCAAGATATACTTGAGATCGGGGTACCATCAATTGAGAATTCATAATGAGGATGTATCAAAGGCAGCATTCCAGACCCGATATGGACACTATGAGTTCTTAGTGTTGCCATTTGGATTGACTAATGCACTAGCTGCATTCATGGATTTGATGAATAGGGTGTTCAGACCATTTTTGGACAAGTTTGTCATTGTGTTTATTGATGACATTCTTGTGTATTCAAAGAGTAAAGAAAAGCATGAAGAACACCTTAGAGTTGTGTTGCAGATCTTGAGGGAGCATCAGCTATTTGCCAAGCTCTCGAAGTGTGAATTCTGGCTTGAGAATGTGGGCTTTCTAGGGCATATTGTGAGCAAAGAAGGGATTAGAGTTGATCCTAAAAAGATTGATGCACTCCTTAGTTAGCCTAGACCCACGAATGTTTCAGAAGTCAGAAGTTTCTTCGGTTTAGCAGGTTACTACAGGAGATTTGTACAAGACTTCTCCAAAATTGCAGCTCCTTTGAGCAAGCTCACTCATAAGCAAGTTAAATTTCTATGGTCAGATGCATATGAAGAGAGTTTCCAAAAGTTGAAGATTTGTCTCACCACGGCACCTATGTTAGCTTTGCCATCGAATGAAGGAGGATATGCGGTGTATTGCGATGCATCGCGAGTGGGACTTGGTTGTGTGCTTATGCAGCATGGAAGAGTGATAGCTTATGCTTCGAGACAGTTGAGGAAGTATGAGATGAACTATCCCACTCATGATCTTGAGATGGTTGCGGTAGTGTTTGCATTGAAGATCCGGAAACACTACTTGTATGGTGAGAAGTGTGAGATTTTCATAGATCATAAGAGTTTGAAGTATATCTTTCAGCAGAAGGATCTCAACCTTAGGCAAAAAAGATGGGTTGAATTGCTTAAAGATTATGACTGTGAAATCTTATATCATCCAGGGAAAGCTAATGTTGTAGCGGATGCTTTGAGTAGAAAGTCCTTGGGGAGCTTGTCCCATATTCAAGTGAGCAGAAGGTCCCTAGTGAGGGAAGTGTAAGGATTGTATGATATGGGAATCAGTTGGGAATTGTCAGAGTCAGGAGTGTTTTTGGCAAATTTCCAAGTCAAGCCACTTCTCATTGAGCAAATTAGAGAAGCTCAAGATAGAGACCCCCAGTTGGTGAAGATAAAGAATAAAGTGGGATCAGAGAAAGCTCCAGGATTTCATGTGGTTGATGGCTTGTTAAGGCATGGTAGTAGGCTATGTGTTCCAACAGTTGATCGGTTGAGAGATATGATTCTTAAGGAAGCACATCATACTAAGTATAATGTGCATCCAGGTGCAACAAAGATGTATCATGATATCAAGAACTCATATTGGTGGAGTGGAATGAAGAAAGATGTTGCTGAATATGTGGCCAAGTGTTTAACTTGTCAGCAAGTCAAGTTTGAGCATCAAAAGCCATCTGGATTACTCCAAGAGTTGCCATTGCCGGAATGGAAATGGGAAAGAGTGACCATGGATTTTTGTGGTCGGATTGCCAAGAACTTCAAGAGGCTATGACTCGATATGGGTCATTATGGATAGATTGCCCAAGTCGGCCCATTTCCTACCAGTTAATACAACCTATGATATTCAACTCTTATTGTATAATGTTCATATCTTACTGAGTTGAAGGCTCACTCCTCTTCTGTGGATTTCAGGTGATAGCATAGCTCGTGAAGGAGCTAATAGAGAGGACCGAACTTCTTGATTTGTTCATTCCGAGAAGCTTCATTGTAATAATTCTTTTGAGATATTTTGTATAATTATTAATGGTATTATGACACAATATGTATTGGAGTATACTCTAGAGCTCCGTAGTTAGTCATTTGAGGAAACTAGCATATTTTGATGTATAAATATTACCTTTTGGGATATTCTTGTTCCTCAGTGATGTGAGATGTCTCTTTTGATCATTAAGGAAAAAAAGGAAAATATGAAAAGGACAATAAAAAGATATGATTGATTTTAATTATATGTATGAATATGATATATGTATGGATATATATATATAAATTGGATGATAATGAGATTCATGATTTGTGAGTTTTGCGGGTTTATGGTGGCCTTAAGCCTACCCTTGCCCTAGGACCGTCACACTACTGGAGTTGGGGTGTGACACATCATCAATCATATAACAGTCTATATTCATTTACTCATATAAGCACTATTCATGCTGATACTCTGTCATTCATTTTGTAACTTTCTGTAATTACCATAATCATATCATTAATTAATCTCCAATACACACATTCATACATGTTCATAAGCTAGCTATACCATACGTAACCCATGAAGCAGCTAGGATATGAACATACAAAAATATTCAGTGTTTAATATAATTATACTGCTATAAACTGCAGAATCCACAGAGAGTCAAAAAGCTAGGATATCTGCCTCCTACTCGGTACCTGGAGAGGGAAACAGTGAAAGGGTGAGTATTTATAATACTCAGTGAATCTAATATGCATCGACCAATAAAATAGGTTATGAAATATCAATAAGCAATAGGTAGATGAAATAAATGAATCAATCTGCTTAGAATCTCTGTAATACAGAATCAAGTACAGAATATGACTATAAGTAAACAATCACATCAATGGAATGTATATCACATAAATAAGATGGAAAATGACAGATATAGAGTTATGAAACGCATAGAAATATGTCAAGCACAAATCACGCATATAAATAAACATAAAACAGATCAGGTCTTATGACTAGGACATCCCTTCCTAGTTCAGAGTACTATAACAATACATTATACACAATACCAGCAGTATATACTCACTACCCTGTCGGGGCGGTAACTCTGTCAAATCACTTCGGAATCAATAGAAACAATAACACATCAATAGATACCATTTTACAATAATGGCATCACCAATATCAATAACTCATCATCAATCAATTCAATGAGCAACAGAGTCAATAAGACATCAATAATAATCGATTATACGATTGACCAATGGTCTAGCAATCAACAATGAGATCAAACATAAGTTGTTCATTTACAACTAAAAAGTTGACGCAATTGGCATGCCATTGTCGCTAGCAATGATGGCATTCAAATGGTTGACCTATGGATTTTCGGGTTAGGCATTTTATCGAACACATTGTGTGCAATATTCAATAGACATTTTGGCATGGTTTTGGTGCAACATTGACATTGCCCAAATTATCAACAACAATACACAAAGTAAGCAATTCCATAGGCATTAGATACAACTCAATAAACATTATCAATTGGATCGATTTGGCATGAAAAAGTCATAGGAAAATCATGAACAAAACAAGGCAATTTTGCCCTAAAGTGGTTCGGCCACTTTAGGATTTTCACATATGGATTCCAATTTGCATTTTAACAATTTAGGAATAACAAATGATGCATATTAAACTCACCTAACACTCCAAATCACCAAGCAAAATTGCTTTGCCACTAAATTCTTCAAATTTCTCAAAGTAGGAAAAATGAGCAATTTTCATCAATCGAATTTTCTACAATAATTCAACCATCAATTAATCATCAATTAACTTCCAATTGACTTATTTTATACTCAATTTACATAAACTAACTCAATTGTACAAAATCACTTCATACAACTTAGGTTTAGGGTTTGAAAATTGGGTAAAAATACTATATGCATCAATTGATGCAATTAAACTAATTACCTAATCTAACTAACATCAATTAACCCTAAATCAAACATAAAATCAACCAAAATAATATTTTACCTCAAATGAGTGAAACGGCCAAAAATCCCTAGTCCTTTGTTCTTGAATTTTTCTTGATTCCTATGGATGGAAATGGATGGAGGATGGATTATATGGTGTTTAAATCAAGTTTCCATCAATTTCCCTTAACAAAATGGAAGAAAAATCAACAGAAAATGGTGGGAGAAATTTCGGACGAAGAAGGGAAATGAAGAACAAAAATTTGCTAAGTGTGGCTTATATAGTAAGTCATATTTGACAAATTTCCTTTTGGTCCTTCAACTTTCCTTAAATTGTGTTTTTGCCACATTTTCCTTCGGTTATTTATTCTGACAATTCTTTTGAAATTTGGATTTCAAAGTGAATATTCAAACATCTTATTTTTATTAATACTTTGTAATAAAAATAGTTTCAAAGCCGTTCTAAAACTCTAACTGTTGAAATTCTACTATACCCCCAAAGTTCCCTTTATTTACAATTTTCCATTGCTTACTTTATCACCGTTCTTAAACATTTTTCACCTCTTTCTTTTTACTATATTTACACATGCATACATATAATCATTTACCCCTTAGCCATAATCATAAATTCATCTATTGACCAGGCTGCTATTTTTGCGGCAACGATATCGACACCAACAATTTTCGAAACAGTTTCTCGTTTTCGCTCTAACTGAGTTTTTAAAATTATCTTTAGTCATTTAGATAATTTCAAACCACATTATAAGAACTTTATTCACAAAAACATGTTATGCTTTTATAGGGTATTACAGTTTTAAAATTAATCGAAATGATTTTTAAACAAAGAAAAGAGCAATAAATAGTAGCTAAAAATAAAAACATGAGTTTCATGCAAAAAGGACCTAAGCATGCTTTATAGGTTCTTTTAGTTCATATTGGTTAAATATTTAATTAAGATAATTAAATATCATGTAAACACAGGTTCTTAGTTCAATTTTAGTTCATATTAAAAAAGGGATTTTACAAAGAAAAGAAGAAAGATTGCATGGGTTGTTACTAATATATGTGATTATGCCCAAAGAATTCACATGGTTGCTAAATAAAAAGGAAATAAGAAATTACTCAAACTTGGACACACCAAGGCTTAGCAAATCGCCCTCAAGCTTCGTTCGTCTTATCAATGATTTCGAATGCTAAGAACGTCGATGCTCGAAGAATATTGCTTATTATCAAGTTTTTACGTCCGATCTATTCGAAATGACCCAAAACTTTTCAAAACCTTTAAAATTTTTCTAAACTCCTTTTAACTGAAAAAATAACTTAAATTGGCTTCAGGCTCACATGGACTCAACAGCTTGCCGCAATCAGGCCGTCAATTGCCTACGGCCCCGATTTGCGTTCGGACCACCGAATATGGCTTGAAATGACCCAAATTCATTTTGAAATATATTTTGACATGTTTTATATTAAAATATAAACCTGGATCATCAATTTCTAAGACGACCCTTGCAATTTCCTCGATCCAAAAGCAAAAGTAATCACTTTAACAAGCAATCTTCTTCTCGCGATCTCGATTCTTGATGCTACATCATTGGGCTTCGGCTCGGGCTCAAGGTTTGTCAGAAATCGATGCTAACATTCCCTATATATAGTTTGTAAGCCTTAGGGTTTAAGGCAACTTTTGATAGAATAAAAATTATTTTTCTCCTTAAAAAAATTACAAATTTCAGTATTCTTTTGAATCAATGATCTTTGTTGCCTATTAGTATGGTATTCAATCTAGAATCAATAAAATCTTAGAAGGCTTCCACTATGTTAATTGGTATCACAGTTCGCACTCATTCCTTGAAACCATGCCACCAAGGAGAGAATGCTAAAGTGTACTTATAGAGGAGGTTTATGACCGTGACATAGCAATTCAAATGGAGCAGCTTATGAACCAAATGGAGGAACATATGATGAAAATAATGGAATAGTTAATCCTGCAAATAGATGGGTTGTTGAGAAATCAAGGTGAAAGGAATCCTATTAAAAGGGGTATGGATTATGAAAATGAGGAAGGATATGGTGAGCCAACTGAGAATGATAGCAATTAAGAGGAGGAATCTCCCTAGAGACATTGTAGACCAGTTGAGGAAGATTTTAGGTGTTGGGAAAATGAAATAAGGATGGAGATTCCTGAGTTCCATGGAAGTATCCAACCAGAAGAATTTCTAGACTAGTTGGCTAAAGATGAGGAAATTTTGGAATTCAAGGAGGTGCCTAACAATAAATAGGTCACATTAATAGCTATAAGATTGCGGGGTCGGGCAACAGCCTAGTGAAAGCAATCAAAACTAACCGGGTCCAAATTGGAAAAATCCAAAATTATTTCCTGAAAGAAGAAGAAGAAAAATATGCGATCTGAATTTTTACCTAATAATTTTTAGCGCATAATGTACTGGAGGTCTCAGAATCTAAGGCAAGAAAGCAAACCACTAGATGAATATGCTATTGAGTTTTACCATTTGATAGCACGGAAGACAGAGGATGAGATAACAACATGATATGTGGCAAGGTTAAAGGCACAAATCCATGATACAATTAATATGTTTGATCTTGTGTCTATCTCTACAGCCCACGAAAAGCTTTGCAAGTTGAAAAATTTTAGAGATGCTTGGCCGGACATATACAAGAAATAATCACCAAAAATTTATCCCAACTTTTCTATGGAAATCAAAGCAAGATAGGAAAACAATTTGATGGAAGGAAGAAGGCTTATGATGAAAGATTGATAGATTTTACATCAAATTTATTTGGAGGGATCAAAGAAGATGGAATCTAAGAGTTTAACTTAAGATGAGGTTCTTAAACATTAGTTTTTAGTTTAATTTAAGAGTTCAATGGTTTGATTTGATAAATATTTAAGTTATTTGAGCTAAAGAGGTTGAAGATGAGCTAGGGTTTAAAAGGGATTTTGAATCTGTGTTGAAACAATAAATTGTAGGCAATAATCCAAAATTTTAATGACTGAATTTGAAGATGATTAAAACATAAAAATTGTATATAAATATGTTAACTAGATTTATAGAAAAGAAATTTGGAAAATTATAAGTGAGGGAAGAGTTATTGAGTAAAAACTATGACTAACCTGAAATTAGGTTTTCTGGAAAAATGCTACTGTATTTTTATTGTACATAGTGATAGAAATAGAATTAGAAAAAGTGTTCAACATAAAAAGTGTTTAGTTATGTATTATCTATATTCCTATAAAAGATTTTTATAATTGGATTTGTCGTTTATGAGATATTAGGTCATGAGTATAATCTGTCTGAATTAACTGATAAACAGAACATAGGTCACTGAATTCTATTGATATGAGGACCTTAAAGTCTGAATTAAGCAAAGTGGAAAACATGAAAAATATTTATTTATATGTTTTATAAATTCCTGTAAAAAATTTTACAATTTAACATATATAATTTGAGTTATAATGGAAAGTTTAGAGTCTTCCCAAACAAATGTTGCAAGGATGCAAGGTAGAGTTTAAAAATTCACTATAAATTGTGCAATAATCCAAATATTCTGAAATTTGGATATGTTATAATATTATATATCTATTTTCAATTGAAAAAAGAATTACAGTAATTGGTTAAGTGTAAATTAAGTTATTAGCAAAAGAGCAGAATCTGCCAAGTCAAAGTTACAGGGCAGAATGCAGGGCAGCAGGGCTGGTTGTAAGGCTAAGTTTAAATTTACACCATAAATTATGTAGTAATGGAAATAAGGTAAGTTTTGGATATGTTAGAGTTTAATATATATAGTTTAAGTGAGAATAAGAATTGAAGCAATTGTATAAGTGTAGAAAAAGAAATGGATAATGGAACTTAGGTTAACAACATTAAAAATCCTAGCAGAAACCCTAAGATTGGGGGGGGGGGGGAATGTAAAATTTCTTTTCTTAGAATTTAATTAACATAATTTCATACTAATTGAAGTTTAAATTGAAATTTAATTTGAATATGTAGCTTCTAAAAATAAGGACAAAGATGACGAACAGTTGGAGCATTCCTATTACCTTGGTTAATTGAGGAAGAAAATAGTTGGCAAAGTTTGGTTTAGAGGTGAGTAATGTACATATATCAATGCTTTGTCTTATTCCATTGGAATTATTAAATCCTTCTACTTTGGAATTTTATTTATTCTAAATTGGCTTTACTAAAATTTGATTATATCTATATATATGAATTACATGAACTTTCCTAATTATCTTCATTACTTGAATATCTCTTCCATTGACTCTTGATTATTAATATAGAACCTTAAATGTGATTATTTGTTATATGGCTATTCTATGTGAATCCCATTATCATAATGATATGATTATGACAAAAAAGCCCACCGATGGGGTAGGGTTTACTACATCAGCATTATGCACAATGAGTATTTTATGCGGACCCTAGCTAGGAGGGGGTAAGGTCATGGCCATAAGGTCTGATCAACCTTATGCTCAAATTGATTGATTGCTATCGAGATATGTAGCTTTTCTATATGGATTATATGGACCCAAAATTTTCTGTCATACTTATTATTGTTATTATTATTGACTCACAGATTCATTGAGTAATGACATATATTCTATATTTCTTCATTGGCATCGTCTCTATCTATTTATTGTAAATCAATATTCTTAAATATATCTTGTTAGCCTTTCTTTAATATTGAAAAGAATTGACCTCATAAGCATGATACATGTATTTCACTCACTGAGTTATACTCACAACGTTGTGATTTTTTTTTTTTACAGGAGCAACATAGATAGTGACGATTCCAACTCTCTATCTTCTTCTCGCTGGGAACCTACATTATCTATCTACGGTTTGGGATATTTTGGATACTGTAACAATTCTAGAATTCAGCTTCATGATTTTGGCTTAGATTTTGCTATATAAATTTATAAACACTTAATCAATAAATATTTTGAAATGTAAATATTGAATCTAAATTATAATGAATCTAGAGAAGGTTATGTGAATAATTATAGAAGTGTTTATATGCATTTTTAGTATATTGGAGTTGAGGGTATAAGGAGTTTTATTGGGAGTGCGATTTTTTCTACAGGTTGTGTTTTGTTAAAAAACCCGGTTTTGGGTTAGGATTAGTATGAAAAATATAGGGAAAACTTTGGCAGATTTTTTATAAATTGATAGGTAGAGGGTTCTACGGGTGTAAGTGGCCTTATGCCTTCCCTGTGCCCTAGGACCGTCACATTCCAAAAGTAGGATGTGACAAAGTTGGTATTAGAGCATGAAATAAAATATTGAAATATTTATATGATAATTAACTGACATAAATTATAAGAAAATCATGGAGCTTAGGAATTTCTATTTCGTCAATTGCAGTCATTCCTTATATGTTTATTTTTTGTGTTAACTAATAATTGATAGATTTTTTTTGTAATGTTCTAGTGAAATATGTTGCTTAGGTGAGGCAGAGGTAGAGGTCGAGGCCGCGATAGAGAAAGTGGTAAGGGCAGAGTTGATCTTCCTTCTATTGGTATACCAATGGAGGCAGAGGTAGCCTCTAATATTGCTCCAAATAGAGAGGAACATGTTGAGCCATCTAGGCTTAGAAGAAGGGGAAATAAGGAAGCTTTACGATAAGAAATTGAGCAGTTAAGAAGGGAGAATGAAGAACTTAGAAAAGCCAAGCAAGATCCCATTTCGGCATCTATTCCACCAGTGCCAATACCACCACCAGTCCCTCAAGGTGGATTAGTCCCCCGGCAAGTTGCCAGAGGTGTTATTGAGGAGGGTGGAGTGACAATGTTTAGTTTCCTTAAATTGCGTCTGCCAGAGTTCCAAGGGGAAGAAGGAGATGAGCCCAGTGCTTTTCTTGATCAAGTGGAAAAAGTGATCAGATGATTGCTATGTTCAGATGCTAGGGCTATTGAGTTAGTGGAATTATTACTGAAAGAAAATGCCTAGAGCTGGTTTGAGCAGCATGTCAAGGATCAGTTATATGGTGAAGATCCTCCATCTTGGGAATAATTTAAACAGAGTATGATTGATGAGTTCCTTACTGAGGGTGAGAGGGAGAGTCGGATTGGAAGAACATGAGTGTATCCGAGTATGCCAAGGAATTCATTCGGCAGAGTAAATTTGCAAAGAGTATGGTGCCAACTGAAGCAGCTAAGATAAATCAGTTCAGGCGGGGATTACATGCTCCATTACATAATTCTCTTGTGGCTACAGAATTTACCTCATTCACAAAGCTCATTGATAAGGCTAAACAAATAGAAGCAAAATATAAGGAAGATAAGGTAGAAAGAGAGCAAAGAAAGAAAGGGGGAAGCAGAGGCCAATGTGGTTATAACAAAGGAGGTAGTAGCAGAGCACCATTTGGATCTACTGATATGAGTTCTTAGCCTGTTCAGAGACAGTCTACAAGGGGTTATAATAAGAATCAGAGTCAATTCGATGTGGCATCTTCAACCTCTAGAGTGCACTATTCCAGTGATGGCTTAGATTGGCCTACATAAAGTTCTCCTATATGTACTCAGTATGGTAGGAGGCATTTAGGACCCTGCAGATGGAATACCGGTGCTTGTTTGAGGTGTGGCCAGCAGGGGCATTTTATAAAAGACTGTCCATTGATGGGTAATCAGAGGAGTGTGACCACTAGTTCTCAGCCTATAGTTCAAATGAACAAGAATGGTAACCGGGGCAGTTCTGGTAGAGGCAGAGGGCAAGGAACTAGTCAGAGTGCAGCACAACCACCAGCAAGCAGAGGATAGGGTAGAGTGTTTGCTTTGAATCAGCAGGAGGCTCGTGCCTCTAATACTACTGTAACAGGTATGGTTCCAATATAGAATAAATTAGCTAAAGTTTCATTTGATTCAGGAGCCACCCATTCCTTTGTATCACCATCTTTTGCTAAAAGATTGGAAAAAGGTAGTAGAATTTTGAACATACCCTTAGAGATTTCCACACCCCTGGGTGAGGGAATAGAAGTGAATCATGTATATGACTTTTGTGTAGTTGATATTGAGGGTAGACAACTTCGAGTGAACCTGATTGAACTACCGGTGCTAGAGATTAATGTGATCCTAGGAATGGACTGGTTATCTACTCATTTTGCAATTATTGATTGTCACGAAAAAAGAGTTGAATTTAAACCTGAGGGGCAGGCCAGTTTTGTATATCAAGGTGAAAAGGATGATGTGGTGAAAAATTTAATTTCAACTGTTGGGGCAAGACGACTTTTAAAAAAGGGTTGTCAGGGATATTTGGCGAGTGTGGTGGATAGTCAGATGACTTCACCAGGAGTGGATCATATTCCAGTGGTCAGGGAATTTTCTGATGTGTTTCTGGAGGATTTACCTGGGTTACCTCTAGAAAAAGAAATTGAATTTGAGATAGAAGTATATCCAGGAATGAATCCCATATCCATCCCTCCTTATAGAATGGCTCCTTCGGAATTAAAAGAATTGAAAGTACAATTGCAAGAATTGATTGATAAGGGTTTTATCCAACCCCGCAGTTCACCATAGGGAGCTCTTGTACTATATGTGAAAAAGAAAGATGGGACTCTTCGCATGTGCATTGATTACAGACAGTTGAATAAGGTGACTGTAAAGAACAAATATCATCTATCGAGGACAGATGATTTATTTGATCAGCTGCAGGGAGCTAGCCGTTTTTCAAAAATTGATCTGAGGTCTGGTTATCATTAGTTGAGGATCCGGAAAGAGGATGTGTTTAAAACAACCTTTAGAACTAGATATGGCCATTATGAATTTTTGGTTTTGCCATCTGGTCTAGCCAATGCTCCAGTTGCTTTTATGGACCTAATGAATTGGGTGTTTAAACCATTTTTGGATCGGCTCGTCATTGTTTTCATTGATGATACACTTATCTATTCTAAAAGTCAGCAAGAGCATGAAGAGCATTTGAGAACGGTGTTACAAATATTAAGGGAACACCAATTATATGCAAAATTATCTAAATGTGAGTTTTGGTTGAATGAAGTGTGTTTCCTGGGATATGTTATTAACAAGGATGGAATCAAGGTGGATCCTAACAAGGTTGAGACTATAGCTAATTGGCCCCGACATACTAATGTGACTAAGATTCGGAGTTTCTTGGATATGGCTGGATATTATCGAAGATTTGTTAAGGATTTCTCTCGTATAGTTGCTCCGTTGACCAAATTAATAAGGAAGCAAATAAAGTTTCAGTAGGATGACACTTGTGAAATAAGTTTTCAGAAACGAGTTTTCAAAAAACTCAAAACGTGTCTCACTACTGCTACCGTGCTTACTTTGCCTTCGGGTTCAGGTGGATTTGTCGTGCATTGTGATGCATCACGAGTGAGTATGGGTTGTGTACTTATGCAGCAAGGGAAAGTTATTGCTTATACTTCTCGGTAGTTAAAGAAGCATGAATTGAACTATCCCACTCATGATTTAGAAATGGCAGCAGTTGTCTTTGCATTAAAAATCTGGAGACACTACCTCTATGGTGAGAAGTGTGAGATATTTACTAATCATAAAAGTCTTTAATACATAATGCAGCAAAAAGATTTAAATTTGTGGCAACGAAGATGGATGGAATTAGTAAAAGACTATGATTGTCAAATACTGTACCAGCCAGGAAAAGCTGATGTTGTTACAGATGCCCTAAGCCGAAAGTCAATGGGGGAGTTTATCACATATTACAGCACAACGAAGAGCATTAGTGAGGGAATTGAAGGAGTTATGTAATATGGGAGTACAACTGGAGATATATGAGTCTCGAGCTTTAATTGCTCATTTTCAGGTAAGGCCTATGATGATTGATTAAATTAAAGCCTCATAAGATAAAGATGCTCAACTAGTCAAACTTAAAAAAGATGTTTCAGCAGGGAAAGCTCTGGATTTTTTGTTGGATGATGGGGTACTAAAATTGGGGCGTCGACTATGTGTACCGGATGTAGATGGGCTAAGAGAAAGAATTTTAAAAGAAATACACCATACACCATATAGTGTGCACCCGGGAGAAACAAAATAATACCATGATGTGAAAGATACTTACTGGTAGCCGAGAATGAAAAAGCAAATTGTTGATTATGTGTCTAAATATTTATCTTATCAGCTGTAATACTAGAAAGTCATAACTCACATGCATGATTTAATTCTTAATATGTGGTTCAAAAATCTTGAAATGATGGGAAATAATTTTAGAGACAGTTAGAAAGCAAACTAATTACTTTTCCGAAAAGCGGCGGTGCTGGAAACACTACCGAGAAATTAGCAGTTCGGTCAACAGCAGAATTTTTGAAGTTGACCTAGGGGTAAGAGATCACTATAAAGCATGTGTAATTTTGGTAAAAAGAAAGAAGTGAAAATCATTTAGAAATACTGAAAAAGTAACCAATGGCAAAATCGTAAATATAAGGAACTTTAAGGTAAATAGTAGAAATGGGTCCATCAGAGTTACAAAATGACTCTAAAACCAATTTTATAAATAAGTATAAATTAAAATAAGCTTATTGACTCCCTATATTGGAATCCAAATCTTGAAAAATTGACAGAATAAATTACAGAAGAAGTTGGGGTCAAAGTATGAATACTTGATAGTTTAATGACCAAAATGGAATTTGCCATTTATGATTTCATATAAAAGCATGACTTAGCCATTTTTTCCAACCATTTCTTCTTCGTCTTCCTTCTCATCTTGGTCGAACCATCACCACCACTTCTTCCTCCATTTCCACACAAAATTCCTAAGGAAAAATCATAGAAAACTTAAATACAAACCTCATTCTACCATTTCCCATCATTGGATTGCTTAAAAGCTAAAGAATTTCAAGGAAAAATCCTTCAAAGATTTCATCCATTTCTTCATCTTGAGGTAAGGAAGTTATTTGTTGGATTTAATGGTTTAATTAGATGATCTTTAGGTTGAATTAGATGGGTTTTTAACTTAGATTACATCAATTGATGCAAATTGATAGAAATCCCTAAAATTCAAACCCTAATGGAAGTTGTTTATCTTAGCTATTTGAATTAGTGTTAGTTTTTGTGAATTGATGTTTGAATATCTCAATTGGAGGTTAATAGGTAACTAATTGATGAATGGTTTGATGTATAATTCAAGATTTGGCAAGGTTGTGCCTATTGGCTCCATTAGCGAATTGTGGTGGAATTCAATTTTCCAAAGCCATTTGGAAGCTTGGGTGAGTCTTATATGCATCCTTTAACATGCCTATTATGTTAGAATTGAAATTGGAAACCTTGTATGAAAGCCCACATTTGGCTGAACCTAAGTTACTATTCACATTACCTTGGTTTGTTTGATTTTTGCCTTAAATTCCTTAGCCAATTTGATTCATTTTTGTGTTGTTTAATCTTAGTTCTTTTATACCTATTGTATTGTTGCAATGTGATTTGTTGTTGATTCAATTGGGCAAGTCAAATTTGTACCATAACCTAACATATTGGCTTGTCATTGTATGCCCACCAAGTGTTTGTGAAAATGCTTAGTTCATTTGGTCTTTGGCCTATTGTTTGCATTCCATAGGCCTACCATTTGAATGTTATTATCACCAGCGACGTTGGCATACTAATTGGCCTACCGTTTTCCTTCGTTGAACCAACTTTTGTTCCATGTCTTTGTTAATTACCAAACCACTTACCATTGATTGTATATCACCTATTACAATGCCATGGATCCTATTGATAATTGATTGATTGATATTGAGCTTATTGATATGGAGGATGCCATTGTTGCATAATGGTATCCATTGATATGTTGTTTATTTATATTGATCGTTATGTGGCTTGACAGAGCTACCGACCCGAAAGGGTAGTAGAAAAATATTGTCGGTGATGTGCACATTGTATTATTGGTGCTCTAGCTAGGAGGGGTTATGGTCCTGGCCATAAGACCTAATCAGTCTTATGCTCATTGATATTGATATGATACTGGAGACTGTATGTTTGCATGTAGTCCATATTGATTCTACTGGAGATTGTATGATTTCATATAGTCCATCCTTTTATTTGTCTTTCCACATGATACCAAGCCTATGCTTCATTCTATGGCTATACTGTAACCTATTATTGATTCTGGATATTGTATCTTGACTGATTGGCACCATTACTCCATTATTACCTACTATTTATTTGATGATGCATATAGATTCACTGAGTATCTTATATACTCACCTTTTCTTTGTTTACCCATTTCAGGAGAGGAGTTGATTGCAGAATCCTATCGTCTGTCATCTGAGGATTTTTGCTAGCTGTTCTGATGTATATATTCTGATTCTGTAGTATTATTTTGATGTTCATAATCTAGCTGCTCTATAGGATATGTATGGGTTAGCTAGGAAATGAACATGCATATATATATTTATGTATGATGATATTTGATGATATATGATGAGTATATGATGAGTATATGGTATGCTATTATAACTGTTACAGCCAATTGCAATAAATTACAGAATGAATTACAAAATAACATAATGGATGGTAATTAACTAAAATGGATAAAATATTATGGTTTATAGATTATACATGTGTGTCACACCCCAACTCCAGTGGTGCGACGGTCCTAAGGCAAAGGCAGGCTTAAGGCCACCATAAACCCGTAGAACTCATAAATCATGAATCTCATACACCATTATATCAATTACAAAATCATACATTATCATACAATGACCATGTCCATATATGTAATTAAACAACAATCATATCTTCTATTATCATTTCATATCTTTCTCTTGTTCCTTAATGATCAAAAGAGGCATCTCACATCACTGAGGAACAAAAGTACCCAAAAAGGTAACAATCATACATCCAAAATATGCTAGTATCCTCAAATGACTAACTACAGAGCTCTAGAGTATACTCCAATACATATTGTATCATAATACCATTAACTGAATATACATAATTATATGTCAAAAGAATTACAATGGAAACTTCTTGGAATAAACAAGTCAAGAAGCCCGATCCTCTCTATTAGCTCCTTCTCGAACTATGCTATCACCTGAAATCCACAAAAGAGGAGTGAGCCTTCAACTCAATAAGATATGAACATTTAAAACAAGAATCTGAATATTGAATCATGGTCATGAACAAATATTTATACATATAGGCATGAAAGAAA
>CANXYC010042639.1:0-12601 GCA_948193065.1 Aleurites moluccanus
ATGTTTATATGATGTTCCTTGTTATTATTTATGGATTAGAATTCATTTTGTATGGTTAGAATTCAAAAGAATGGATTGAAACCCTAATAGGAAGAACATTGGATTAAATTGTTGTTTTGATGGATTAATTGGTTCAAATGTCGTTCTTTTGATGTGTATAGCATGAATTAATGGTGAAATGATTGAAACAAAATGATTTGGAATGAATTCTAAAGTGGCCGAATTCAATGATGTAGGAATGGTGTTTTGATTTTGATGTTTAAATGGTTTAAAAGGTTTGAATGATGTATAATTGATATGTTTAACATGAATTGATAGTTAAATGTTGGAAAGGAATTCAATTAAATGGAAGAACACTTTGGCCGAATGTAATAAAGCATAGGAATGGTTTGATGCTTTGGTGTTTGATAGGTTTAAATGAATGAATGATATACATTTGATGTGTATTAATGTTGTATAATTGAATAGCATTGAGAAATGGACAAAAAGAATGAATTTCATTCAGGTTGGTTAATGTGGACTTTACTAGTTTAATGTATTAGGTTGATGTGATTTATAAAGTAAGATTTGAATATGGTTTAGTGTTAGAAATTATAGAAATGTATAGGTTTAAATGTGTAAAGAATGATTGATATAAGTACTTGAAAGGTAAACTAGAATAATAGTGTATGTTTGATATGAAATGGTGAACTAAGTGTATATGAATTCATAATATGATGTATAAGTGATGAATAAGTATAATGTGAGTTAAATGTAGTGATAGAATGTGTATATGGCATAAAGAATTGGAAAGTGAGTGAATTATGTAAATTGTGGCTTATGATGCATAGTGAGTATGCCTTGTGTTTTTGGATGTCTGTTTGTACGAATAACATGCTTTGTGATGTATTTTCACCTTACCGGAGTGTTATATATGAAAATAGGTGAACCGTCGAGTACTCCAGATCGGGGTATCGGACGGCGAGCCGATTAAGGGCTCAAACAGTGGATTGGGGGCTAAAAAGGTTTAATTGCATAAAAGGTGAGTCTATATGTATAATCATACATGATTTGCATCTTATATGATATAATATTTCATTTGAGCCAATAAAATTAAGGTTGATACCCAAAATCCTAAACAATGCAAATTGGCTCGTAAAAAAACCCGCCGAAACAACCAAAAATGACCTAAACTTTGGCGGGCCATAAAATAAAAACCAGAAAGCCAATTGGGTCACCACTTGGCCCAATCAGCTAGTCTCGACCTAATCTTTGAAACGGTACCTCATGGCCCACCTAATTCTTTTGGTAACATAGTTAACCAGAAAGTACCTAACAATCTCAAAACGGACCTGTAATTTGTGAGCCAGTTGCGGCAGCGCAACTGGGCCCCGCCAGGCCAATTTTTGACAAATCCCAAAATTGTTCTATTATTCTTCATATATATATATATGATTGTTCTACAGTTATATAAAGTATAAATATGCCATATTTGTGATTAAACGGAGACATACTCTTATGATATCATAACAGGACTATTTCGATGGTATAGTGGGAAAATCCATCGACCGTGTGCACACTGGTATACATTGGACCCTTGCTGGAGAGGGTGGTCATGTTCTCTAGCCGTAAAAGCTGATCCCTCTTACGTTCACTGGATTTTTGCACAATAGTGCGTTTATTATACAAAATACTTTTCATTGGACTCTCGCCTGTTATATCATATGTGCGTTGACTCGTATATTGGATTTTATTTGAATATTTATATAGAGAGTTATCTAGATATTTATATGAATAATGATACAGATACTAGTTATATTCTTCATTTATTATCTCATATTAATTCTACATACTGTATATGAGCAATAATGATTTTATTGAGCATTTACTGCATTTTTACACTTATAGATTCACTGAGTATTTTTTTTTTATACTCACCCCCTTCAGTGGTTACCATTTTCAGGTCAGCAGTGAGGCCCGAATTCCATAGGCATCTCCTATCCTCGCCTTGGAATTATGCTATTCAATGACATGTAAAATCTAGTCTCAAAATTCATATGTAAATATTTGTACAGTATAGAGGTTCCATGGTACTGTAAAGTAAATAGGGGCATATATATGTATGAGATTATATGTTTATGTTGTTGCATATGAGTATTATGCTATGCATGGATAAAGCTTAAGATACAGAGATATTGATAAATATTTGATGATATGAATGAATATGATCTGGTATACAGATGTATACATTGAGATGATATTGGAGATCCAGAGGGATCCTTGACTTGAGATAAATGTTGAAGTATATAGTGGAAGTGCTTAATTGCTTGTTTTTCAGCTGGGCATACTCCTTATATAGAGGAGATGCTGCCCAATTTTTTATAGAATTGTCAAGCCATATTGAGCTTGTTATTGAAATGCATGCCATATAGTATAGTTATTTGGGTTCTTCACGGTACCGATAGCAAAAGCATCACCCGTACCCTAGAACCGTCACGGCTCCTGAGTTGGGTCGTGACAGAAATAAATAGAAAATTCATGTAGCAAAATTACAACTTAATCCCCCAACTTCCATCCATCACACTTTGGTCCAAAATCTTCTGTAATTTATTTTGTCAATTCTGTCTGAAATTGAATTTCAAAGTGGGGAGTCAATAATCTTATTTTAATTTATTCTTATTTATAAAAATAGTTCTAGAGACATTCTGTAACCCCGATCGATCAATTTCCACTATTCACCTTAAACTTCCATTTATTTACCATTTTGTCATTGATTACTTTTTCAATGTTCCTAAATGATTTTCATTTCTTTCTTTTTACCAAAATTACACATAACCTCCAAGTTAACTTCAAAAAATTTTCTATTGACCGGACTGCTAATTTCTCGGCAGTGTTCCCGACACTGCCGTTTCCCTAAAAAGTAACAAATTTGCTTTCTAACTGTGTCTCTAAAATTATTTTCCATCATTTCAAGACTAATGAACCACAAACTAAGAACTAATTCATGCATGCATGTTATAACTTTCTAGGGTATTACATGCTCTGTACCTGAATTGTAGTTTTGAGCTATTGATGTGTAACACTCGTTCTAATATCATAATGTCATTACATCCTGCATTTAAATAAAACTCAAAAAAAAGTGAAATGCAAAGTAGATAATAAAAAATGTAAATCTCCAAGATTCATCAAAAGGTTTTATATTAATCATCAAAATATCAAGGATTCAATAAAAAGTATATCCAAATACTCTTTTATTAAAACATTTACTTAAGTGGAAGCTGGTTGTGATAGCCAGATGGATTGGAGTGCCTAACACCTTCGTTAATATGTATTTGGTTTCCTGACCTAGATCTCTAAGTAAGGCAGCATGGTGCTCTGTTAGGGATACAATCACCACTCATTTTCTAGAGAAAAAATGCATTGCAAATGTGGCCTTGACAACAGTTAAAAAATAAGTGTTGACTCATTTTCTCCATACCGTCTTCCCTAAGGTTGCAAGCCTAACAAAATCAAAATGTTGTCGCAAAAGATACCATACTAACCATGTTGCTTGTTTAAAGAAAACCATATAGGATTCCCCTATGAAGAAGTTGGGTGATAAGCTAAATAAGCTTATGGGTAGGCTAAGGCAAATGGGCATTACATATTTAGGCACAAAGCAAACCAATGACTATGGTGCAGCCATTGAAACTCTTAAGCAATCAAATATCATTTCTTTCTTTATTACAGGCTATATATCAAATTATTGGTTTGTAATCATTTCTCCTTCCCTTTTTTTATTAGCTTGTTAGATGTATGCTTATATGGAAAACTTCTACTTTTTTATGAATTGCATATTTATACTTGCTAGGCTCATTTCTCCTTTCCTTTATTTAGGATTAATGTGGCTTTTGTGTGAACATTTATATCATAATGTTTGTATACAATATGTAATGTTGCATATATAAAATATTCATTTATTAAAAGTTATGAAAAAGTGAATTTATAGCTCTAGGAAATTTAATTGCATATAACCAATATATGTACAGGTTTAAGAGAAAGAGTTGTACCTTTCAGGGAGTAATTAAACTTTTACGGATCATAGAAAAAGCCTCAGGTCATTCATAATTAAATATGGATGTCATATCCCCCACTTTAGAAGATATGATGGTCCTAGGGATTGGGAAGGCGTAAGGCCAAGTAAACCCGCAAACCCCAATTAACAATTTTTCAGATATTTCAGCTTAGTTTCCTCTTTTTTTTCAACAATTACTTAGGACCAATGTCTCTATCTTCATTAAATTCCAATAACATAACCTGCAGAAGAAATACACTTCCAATATTTACATCCTTATATCATCATCTTCAAAAGAAAATATCATCATTAATACCTCATTAATTTCCAAATCAACATTCATCATAGGTACTTAAAAAGCTATACCATTATATAGATTCATATACTTATATCATTATTAATCATCCTTTTATGTAGCATTTAATATTTACATATATCAAAATATTAGTTAACTAATTTACAAACCATGGAACATCTACAAAATAAAATATCAAAATTTAGAGACAATACATAGATATGTAAGGTTCGCAGCTAAAGAAGACGAAGCTGGAACCACACCTATCTACCAATCCCCTGAAAAATAATAAACCACTAAAAGAATGAGATAAAATCTCAGTGAGTAGTATATATGTCACTTCACTTATAAGCAACAATAAAGAGTAATAAATTAATATAGTTATTGGTAATGTATACTAATTTGGATATTAATAAAGTATATATTCAAGAATCTCGGTTAGGGTTACAATGCAATATTTAAGGTAAGGTAATCAACATAATAAGGTATCAATAAGTGGTTTACATTAATGAAAGATTTATAATCTATGTATAAAAGATAGCTGGTAGCATACTTATCACTCATACAGCTTATCAGACTGTATGTCTGAGAACGCCCCTCCCAACTGTGGTTCACTGTAAAAGTCTCACTATGCACAATGCCTGATTAAATTACTATCTTACTCTATCAGGTGAGTTGGCCTGTCATTTATAATATCAAATTGGGTTTCAATTCAGGGTTCACAATTTCAATGGATCGAAGATGCAATATCAATTTCAATATATTCAATGAATAAATTAAAAGGTTTAATGAACAATTTGAAGCAATAGTAAAATAATGGAGGTTATATAATTATTTGGCTATTAAAGATATCAATCAAGGAAACATTAACAATTTCAATTGGATTCAATTTTAAGAAAAATGACATATACATTACTCACCTTTCTAACTCTAGCTCCAAGTTCCCTAACACTTCATTTTTAATACAAACAAAAGGAATGGTCTACTACTTTATCTTCTTTTCCTTTATCCTTTGTATTTACAAAGTCAATTCAAATGTTTTAGTACTCAATTTATTTTAATTTTATGCAATAGGAATCAAATTGTAACCATCCTTCTCAAAACCTAAAACTTGATTTCTGGCAGCCTAGGTTCCTTTGTTAATATCTCTAGTCATACTCATCCAATTGCTTCAATTCATTCTTCCAATTAAACTATACATATGAGGATTTAACATACTAAAAATTCAAATTTTTCTAAGCACTATATAAATTATAGTGAATTTTCTAAGTCTTCTCTGCATCCTAAAATTTATTTAAGACACAGAAAACATTTTTTATGTTTTGAGTTTTCTCTGATTTTGACCTTAAGGTCATCAAAAATGCAAAACATTGTAGGGTTTCTCAGTCTAAATCCTAAGTAGAGCCAGTAACATTCAGGGACTCATATCTCTATACACATTATAAATTTGATAAAACTTCCTTAAAGCCATTTTTTTACACATATATATCTATAACTTTCATGCTTTGTGAATTTTCAAAATCTAACTCTAAGGTTCTTAAAACTAGCCTCCAACTTTCTATTAAGATACAAAAATTTCAGAATTTCAAAAATTTACTTCTAACTTCTATTTCTTTCACTACATAAACCTCTTATCTATCACTAAACAGTATAAAATTGAATTATAAAGCTCTAGATAAGAGTATTACCTCTTAGAGACTTTAAAGAATGTTCTTTAGCTTTTATTAAGATTCCAACAAAATTGATGAAGAAAGGAAGGTTAGTTGATGGAAAGCTTGTGAATTCAGGTGATGGAAGAGTAATTTATGGAAGAAGAGATGAGCAAAAAAAAAAAAATTATAGAAACCCCCTTAAATTTCGACCAACCATGAAAAGATGAAGAAGATGATGAATTTTTAATTCTTTTTATATGTATTTATATAAATTCATATCCAATTAGAATTTTAAAAAGAGAAACTTTAAAGAAAAAGAAAATAGAATGAATAAAGACCAAACGTTGATGAAGATAAATTAAAGAAAAAAATAAATCCCAATTTTTCTTGGTGGAATGGAAGGCCACCTAGCCCATTTTTTTATTATTTTATTTTTTAAAAAATTAATCAAATTAACTTTTCAATTTATTTCTCAGAATTTATCAAATTGTCATTTTTCACTTCTTGTTTTTCTATTCACTACTTAAGCATCTAACTTTTACCAATTTCACTCAACTCTATTTTTAATTTATCCATTATTCATCAGATTTTAGGTATGTGAAGAAAAATCAGATAAAAGACTGCTTTGGAATTTACTAAAAATCGAACACCGGAGGGTGTCCAACCTTAGGTTTTCCTTTTTAAGTCTTTTAATTGATTTAATTAATTAGCACTCTTTTTAACTTTGTTTAATCCTCTAATTATTTTTCTTACAATGCTAGTGTCACGATCCACTTTTCAATCGCGACGGTCCTAGGGCACGGGTAGACTTAAGGTCACCTGAAATCTGTAGAACCCATTAAACAATCCATTCATCAATCATTCAATCAATATTTAAATCCCATTTATTAGTTATGAATTTTACAGAAATCTTGTTAGAGTTTCCTTTGTAATTTTAATACTACTTCAGACCCAAAACCGGGTCTTTCATAAATTACACAGCCTGCACTAAAAATTTTTTTACACTCCCAATAATTTTTCAGCCTTATACCCTCAACTTCACAGTTTCACAAACATATATAGCACTTCTAAATCTCTTTTAAAACATATAAATATTATTTATACATTTTCAATACCACTATCTCTATCACTTTATTGTCATTGTCATTATCAATCATTATACATTACACATTATAATTTTCAATGCCACTGAATTGTCAATTATTTCAATGTTCATATATTATTATAATACTCAATCATCTAATTATACACAGTACCATGGAGCTCTAAGAATTGTCACTAATGACCTTTAACAAGTACAATTCTACCTCGATGTACTTGACGTCCCAAGTCGGAAAAGAAATTGATTTGGAATCAGCTTCCTCTAACACATCCCTGTAAAAATTATAAACCACTATTTTGGTGAGTATAAAATACTTAGTGAGTATGCATACATCATTATATATGAGATATAAGTATGTGGTAATAAAAATTACAATGGTAAGCAATAAGATATAAGTTTGGAATTAATGATCAGGTAAACAGTACTCATATCATGTAGATAAGACAGATAAAGGGATGGACTATATGTAAACATATAGTCTCCGATAGTATCAGTATCAGTAAGCATAAAGCTAATCAGACCCTATGGCTAGGACCAAAGCCCTTTCCAGCTAAGGCATCAGTAATACAATATGCACATCGTCGACAGTATATTCTCACTATCTTGTCAGAGCGGTATCTCTGTCAAATTCACATGTAAAATCGGTCAAGCAAAATTAATATCAATAGCCAGTAATCATTAGCAATATTATGGTACAATGGTTTTCGATCGATACACATTAGTTTACTTATCAATCAGTACACAAAAGGCATTTTCATATCAATAGCAATCAATAAATATGGATAAATTTCAATCTTTAGGAAGATTAAAGAATGATCATCAATAACAAAGTGGCATTTAATCTAGAAGAAAACATGTTCATTAGGTCAACAAATCAAAACATGGGTATGCATAATGATGTATACATTACTCACCTTAGCTTATAACTTTTACATTTCCCTTTTCCTTTATCCTTGATTCTTTGCATTATCTCTTATGGTACCCATCACATCTCTTATTCATTCTTGACTCTACATATCCAATTAAATTCCATTTAGATACTAGTTAACATAAAATTACATTACTTATAATTATATTAAAGAAAATTCTTCAAATTTCCAAGTTACTAGGATTTTGCCTATAAAGAACCTTATTGGCAGTCTATGTTTTATTACTCATATCTCTCTCTACACTTATCCAATTGCTTCAATTATTATTCCTAATTAAACTTAACATATAATATTCTAACATATCCAAAATTTACATTACAATCATTACTACACAATTTATGGTGTTGATTTAAACTTAGACCTATAACCAGCCCTGCTACCCTGCATTCTGCCTGCAATACTATTCTGGCAGATATTGTTCCTTTGCTGATAACTCAACCATTACTTAACAAATTACTGCAATTAATTCCTATAAGAAATATACACATAAAATTATAACATATCAAAATTTCAGAGTTTTTGGATTATTGTACAATTATTAGTGAATTTCCAAAGTTAAATTGTTGTCTTGAAATTTCTATCCAGACATCCCTATTTCTATGCCTATCATTAATTCTATACTCATCCAATTACAAAAATATTTTATAGTCATTTATATAACACATAAATGATCATCTTTCATGTTTAACACTTTCTCTAATTCAGACTTTAAAGTCCTCATATCTAAAGAATATTGTAACCTATGTTCTATTAAATAGTTATTCTGGGCAGTCTACACTTATGACCTAATATCTCATAAACCACAATTCCAATTTCAAAACACTTTTATATTCTTATATATAAGACATAAATAAACACTTTTTATGTTGAACACATCTTCTAGTTCTATCTCTATCATTATTTACAATAAAAACGCAGTAGTATTTTCTAGAAAATCTAATTTAAGGTCAGTCACAGTTTTTACTCAATAAATCTTTCCTCACTTCGAATTTCACAAATTCCTTTTATAAAAATCTAATTAACATATTTATATACAAATTTTATGTTTTAATAATCCTCAAATTCAGTCTTTAAAATTTCATAATAATAGCCACAAATTACTGCCTCAAAACATAATTCAGAAACTATATTAACCCTAGCTCATTCTTAACATTTTTAGCTTAATTACTTCAATTATTTGCCAAATAAAATCTTAGAACTCTTAAATACAATCAAATAACTAAGTTTAGGAAGCTTTACCTTAAACTTGAACCATGAATTTCTTCTCCTTTTTGTTCCACCAAACAGCTCACATAATTTCCATCAATTTCTTCTTCTTCCTCTTCTTTCTCTCATCTTTTCCTATCAAATTTTGGTTGATTTTCTTTGGAAAGGTTGGAAGTATATTTTTGATGGTTTTCTCCCCTCCATGGTTCGGTTACCCCTCTCTAAAAATGGCAGCCAATATATATTCAACATAAAAAGTGTTTATTTATTTCTTATCTAAATTTTTATAAAAGTATTTTACCCTTGGATTTGTATTTTAAGAGATATTAAGCAATAAGTATTAACTGCCCGAATTGACTAACAAACAGACCAAAGGTTAATATTGTCTATTGATATGCAGACTTTAAAGTCTGAATTAGGGGAAATGTTAAATATGAGAAATGTTCATTTATATGTTAACTAAATTACTATAAAATGGTTTTGTAATTGAATGAGTATGGACTAAGTTATAAGTATGGAAACAGAGTCTACTGGATATAGATTTCAAGATAGTAGATTTAATTTTGGTTAATTAATTAGAATAGTACAGTAATCATGATGACCTAAAATTTGAATATGTTATATTATTATATGTCTAGAGTATATAGGAAAAAGAATCAAAGCAATTGAATAAGTATAGATTGAGTTATGGGCAAAAGAACAGAACCTACACGTGTAAAGGTTGCAGGACAGCAGTGTTGACAGCAGTGTCAATTTCAAAAAATCACCATTAATTGTATAGTAATAGGATAAATCTAATTTTTGGATATGTTATAGATGTCTAGTTTAATTAGGAAAAAGAATTGAAGTATTTTAATAAGTGTAGAAAGAGTTATGAATAAATGATCTTAGGCTGCCAGAATAGGTGTTCTTAAGGAACAAGCTTGGGATTTGAGAATTTTAAAGATTTTCTTTAATCTAAGTTTAATTAATGTAATTTTATGTCAATTAGTGTCTAATTTCAATTTAATTAAATGTGTAGCATCCAAAAAATATTAGAAAATGAAAGGGAGATAAAGTGTGCAATGTAATGATAATGTGACTATAGTGAAATTTATTAAATACTCTTGATGCTCCATGGTAGATGGTTAGTAAATGTATGGATTGTAATGACAATATGACTCTAGTGAAGTGATAATATATATATATATATAGTTATAAGTGAGCATGAGATGATTAATAGCAATACTTATAATGGTGCTAATTAATAGCTAAAAGTGATTAAATAATAATAGATATTATACTGATAAATTGAAATGACATATAAATGGAAATTGACTTATGTGAAGTGATTAATTGTCAATGAATTGAAAATTGCTACTAGAATAAATGATTAAAAATATAAATTGGGAATGATTATAGAAATATTGTAATTGAATATTGAATAGTGGAGTTGAGGATATAAGGGTGATGAATTTTTTGGGAGTATAAAATTTTTATTGCAGGTTATATAACTGTTAAAAGACCCGGTTTTGGGTTGAGAATAGCGTTAAAAATACAGGGAAAACTCTAGTAAAATTTTCAGAAATTTAGTAATTAATTAATAGAATCTATTTATAAGTGAATGGTTTTAAGGATTAATAAATAGAGTTAATTTTGTTAGAGGATTTTGCGGGTGGCTGGTGGCATTAAGCCTACCAGTTCCCTAGGACCGTTGCATTCCTAAAGTGAGGATGTGACAATATACTTCCTAAATTTTATAAAAATTCAACTACCGATTCTCGTTTGTTAAAACATCCTTAATTATTTTAGAATTTAATTAGGGTTATTACAATGGATAAGAAGCAAACAAGAAAAGATGAAGATAAAAAAAAATGGTCAAAAAGAAGACCTTTTTTGCAGGGAAGCCTTGCAAATCCGCAAGCTGCCCTATAAATTTTGCAAGGCAACCTGCGGATCTGCAGGAGAAGCATGTGGATTTTCATAGGACAGCCCTATAGATCTGTAGAGGCTCTTGTGGAAACGAAAGGACCAATGCGAATCCATAGAGGCCACATACAGTTGACACATATGAACCCATTCTCATACTTTTCTTACCCCAATCTCACATTGCTTTCTTCTACTTTCTTCCTTTACTACTTGGCCTATAAATATATCCTCTCATCCTTCATTTTAACTCACCCCATCGATGTTAGTTTACAGTTGTCTTCTCATCCTTCTAATCTTCTCTTTATTTTTCTCTCTATAATATTATTAGGGCTAATTCCTCTTTGGTGTTAGCCCTCTTGGTTTAGTCTTATTTGGATTAAATTAGGTTTTTAATTTTCTTTTTATTCCTTTTGTTTGGCGACCAAGTCATTTATATTTGATTTGAGTTGGCTTGAAGATTTGGACTAGTTTTTATATCTTTCCATATTTTGGAAATCTAAACTCATATCTAGTAAGGCACTCCAACCGCCCCCTCCCACCTTTACTTTTCTTCTTTTACTTTATGGTAAAGCACCTAATTCTCGAATTCTCTTTAGTTTCAAACTATTAGTGCATTTTCCTTTGAAATAATTTTAATGGAGTTAATTAATGGGATTTTTCCTTATATTTTACAACTAAAAATAAATTAATGTGGTAACTTTCCAAAATAATTTCAAAATTAAAGAGATAGTTTTTCAGTATTATGATAGCTGCTTCAATAATTAGTTCGAACCTAAATGAGTATTTTGATTCCAAGATAAACAAATCGATGCCCGGACAAGACCTCACAAAAGTATATCCAAGTTCTCTTTTATTAAAACCCTTAAATAAAGTGAAAGATGATTTTGATAGTCAAGTATGATGGGGTGCCTAACACCGACCCCAATTCATAACTAATTTTCATACTTAGATCTCTGACTAGTTAAAGCGACTCGGTTCACTATTAAGGATACAAGTTGTCACTTATTTTCTAGAGAAAAACTATTTCCAACATGTTTCCCTCACCCCCAATTAAGATGAACAAACTTCAAATTATAAAGAGGTAATAACTTAAAAAATTTAATAATTAAATCTAAATAAAAATAAAATAAAATTTTATTAAATGAAAATCATCAAAAAAAAAAATCAAATATATTTATCTAATATTTCTTATCTATGCATATGAGAGGAAGTTTAAAACAAAAAAGTTACGAGAAAAATAAACAACAAAAGAAAAAATCAAAAAAAACAAGCAAAAAGAAGCTTTTTTCACAAAAAATAAGCCCCAAACCGCCTTTGGCAGTTTATCGAGTACAAAAAACAGAGACGAGCAATTCAATAGGGAGGGAGAGGAGGAGATAATAAATAAAAATTCCGCGCAAATGGTAATGGATGCGAACATACCAGTACTAATGCACCGGATCCCATCAGAACTCCGAAGTTAAACGTGCTTGGGCG